>KQ962212.1:42060-52743 GCA_001563735.1 Leucoagaricus sp. SymC.cos | reverse complement strand
GGAATACCTCCCATCCATATTTAGCATGATAGGCTATAATACACAGTAATCGATTCCAATACACATTGAATTCACACAATGCACCAAATACACTTGATCTACACAGTACAGAGGGGGTCCTGTTTTTTTTGACCCAGATTGAGAAGCAATTCAGGCAAGATTTACAGGATTTGTGTCTGAAAAATACTTGATAATCCATTGTTGGTTTGATTGACCCCTGACTTGAACTCACATATCACACAATAAGTAGAAGATAAATACAAATCTATATGTGGTGGTTAACATACAAAATCTAACTAAAAGAGAGGGTACATACAAATTGAGCTACAGTAGGTGAATGTATACAAAATGGACATAAGAAAGAATTATAGGAATGATTTACTCTGGAACTGTGAAATTCCTGAAATCTGACAATGAAAACAGGTTTCTCTTAGTGACCTGAGCCTCAATTCCAGATTCAGTGACACTATAGCCAAAGGTAAGTGATCTGTGCCAGGAGAAAGTGTGATACTTACTGAACTTCCTTGTAGAGTTTTGATATGAGATAATAGAATGCAATAGGATTATCTACCTTGAGAAGCTCCAAATATCCCACATAATGCTTGTACACAGATGCAAACTTCTCTCTCTTAAAAAACTCATCTACAAACCAGCCAGACTCTCACATTTTGAGTACAGCATATAGCTGTATTAAGAGAACAAGTCAGATTGAGTACTCTAGCAAAAAACATAAATATTACTACAGTTAATGTGAGAGCTACTACTGGGATTGGAAACTCAGCATTAATGCCAGGGACCACTGAGAAATAATAAAATTGGCTATATTTATTCTCAAATACTATATTCATCTTGAACTAAGCACATTGAATTGATATCAAGTAAATAACAAAAGAATTAGGTATAGCAGCCAAGTACTTACCTCTTTCTCAAAGTGAGTATTAACATCTTTACTATTATTCTCTGATAAGCTAGATAGCAATGAAGAGCCTGATTCAGATCTTTTGGTGGTCTCCTTGTCCAAAAAGAAGGCATGTGGTAGCTTTTTAGGAGCTGGCTGGGGAAATTCTCAGTATACTGTAGCTAGTAAAATATTAATTAATGTGAAGCCTATCTGCTTGGACATGACTTGCCTTTAACAAGACATAGAGAGTAGAGGTAGTGTTGGAGGGTGATTGTTATGACCTTAAGAGCTAATTCAGGTTGCAACAAGAGCAAAGGCTTGAGAGCGAGTAAGAGAAAGATACAATTAGTAAAGCATAAGAAATACAGAGCTTTACCTAAGATACTTATACTAGAAACACAGAGTAACACAGAGTAGATGAGAATAGAGAACACAGAGTAATACCAGATATGAAGAAAATAGATACTATAGGCTACTACTATTTATAGATCCTATTCAGAGTAAACTATCCAGAGTTGTAATATCATCTTCTTCTCAGAATTCATGTTCTCATGAATAAGCAACTAATGAAAAGGTCCTTCTAAGATATGAACATAGTGATGGAAGAGATATCTGATGGAAGTAATAGTTATTCTTTATGATAGAAGAGGTACCTCTTTTTTTTTTTTTTTAATTCACAAATTTATTAGATAGTATATAGTAGCAGTCTGTCCTCAGGTTAGTAGCCCAGGATACTGTAACAAATACATCTAGAGGTAACTACATAACTACAGTACAGATGAAAAGTAGCATACATCTATCACAACTAGAGTTCCACAAATGTTCCCCTCCTTAATAAGCAATAAGAGCCTGGTCAATATTTCAGTTTCAGCAGTGATGGCCAAGCATGCACCTACCCTTGTGTTCAGTCTTCACTATCTTCTGGGAAATCTCCTGGAATGCCTCTTGAGTGTCTGAGAGGGCTAATTTTTTAGCCAACCATCCTTGGTTGAAATAGTGACACCAGAAAGAGCATTGTCAGTTGCTAATGCTATGCTCCTCAGAGCAGTTCACATAGCATGTGGCATATAGGCATGGGGCTTCCATGGGGGTCAGTTCCTTAGGTAGCTTGGCAGAGAGATTACTCCTGCAGCAGGAAGAATAATCACAGTGACCAGCCTCAGTATAAGGACTAGCATACTAGAGGCATTGGGGGGCCTGAGAGTGGCAGGCATGAGTGGAGTGTCTCCAGTGCCAGTAATGCTGATATAAAGGGATGCTAGAGTAAGAGTAGGCTGTATGCACAAAGCATGAAGTTAGGCTGAATTGAAAGAATGTGTCAATTAGACACTTGGCAGTAGCACCTAACTGGGAGTCAAGGACATTGAACCACACAGTGGCAGTATTGGCATGTCAAGAATTGTGCATAACCCTAGGGCTATTCACAAGAGTGAAGAAACTGGCCATGTGAGACTTCCCCATGACTGCCCATACATCAGAGGCAGTGACCTGCTGGCTATCTGCCTTAAAAAAAGAATATTGATGACCTTAAGATAAGATCACAAATACAGAAGGGCAGCCTCAACTCCACTCTCAGCAAGAGAGAGGAGGCACTGGACATTTGTCTTTATCAGGTTAATTTCACCCTAGGAGGCAACATGAGACATAAGGAGGGAGATTTCCCCATAAGCAAAGTGACAAGAGTCAACCCAAAGGTTGCTCTTGCCAAGAGAGCAATTAGTGGCACTGATAAGGGCCAGGAATTGGGAGAAGGAAGACAGAGGGTCAATCTTGACCAATACCTGGCAATAGGAGGAACTAGGGATAGTTGACTTAAGCTTGTACTTAGGAAGCACCAGGAGAACAGACATCTGATACATTATAATAATATGATCAGAGAGGAGAGAGGGGACAGTCTTGGCCAGATTGACCAGAGATGTGATGTCATGAACAGTGTCAGCATAGCTATGCTTGACACTGGAGGGAGGAGGGGGGTATTTGGCAGACTGAGTGGGCCTAGGGGGAGAACAGGCTTAGAAGCTGGGAGAAGATGGACAGTGGCCTCTGAGGGAGGACCACATGCTGGAGCAGAGGGGATAGGAGTAGCTGAGTCAGCTATTCCATAGATTGGAGGAGGACACTGTGGAGCATCATAGAGCAGCATGTCATATAGGGCTGAAGCTAAGATGGGCACATTAGAAGAGTTGTCAAAGGGCAAGGTGTGCTTTTATGCTACAACAATATGCCCCACAGCAATAGATAGGGCATGCACAAAGCACATAAGATCCTGCTGATCAGACTAGGGCTTGTCAGCCAAGGTTGTAAACAAGTCATTAAGAAGGTTAACCCTCCTCACTATATCAGGAGAAGGGTCAGCAGGTTGGTAGCCCTAATTACCAGGAACCAGAGGACAAACATGGGGAGTGAAGATGCTCACTCCAGAGAAGAGGGCACCAGTAACTGGGAAAGAAGAGACTAGGGGGGCAGAAGTAGCAGAGTGTGACACAGAAGACATCAGATGAGGCTGGGGAGTGTGAGCTCAGCAACAACTGAGCTACACTTCTTCTTGCCTTTACCCTTATGAGAGACAGACATAACAGGATTGGATGGCCCAGCAGGAGGGACTGATGCACAAGAAGTAGAAGGGCCTGTCATTTTGGTATCACCTCTTTGCAATGAAGTTAGGCTTGACATTTTAGCTTCAGACTCAACTTTGATGTCCTTATTCCAAGGACAATTCTTCAGATTATGTATAAACTGAGATGTATCCTCAGACATAGTGACTACTAGAATATGACCAAGATCCTAGGATAATGGCAGTATGTGGAAAAGAAGGGATATAGAAGAGATACCTCTCATGGACTCCCAATATACAGCAGAAAGAGGTATGTTGACAGAAGTCCTATCTCTCTATGATGAACCTTGCAAGGTCCTTCTTGACTTGGGTAATTGCAAACTGAGTATGGTGTTTATCACAACAAATGAAGAATAGAGCATTATCAGGGCCTTCTTTGTAGATAGTAATATGTTGAGCACAGTAGTAGGCTTGGAAGTTGGCATAGTAGTTGAGGAACTTGTTGATGATGTTAGCCCAGTATTTGTTGTCACTTTCTCCATATTTTCAAAGTGTATAGAAGTAGTTGGGGGCAATGAAGTAGGTAGGGGCTGATATCTTGAGGGAGTCAGCATTATGCTTCTGGAGAAAATTGTACAAGGCATGGGCATCTTCAATAACAGCAGGTCCCAGTATGCCTTCAGTAGGGATATTATTTGAGTTATAGTTATATATTTTGACATCCTTTCCTCTGACAGGTTCTTCAGCAAGTTCTTGCATATTGATAGTACTGGGAGCTGGAGAAGTGCACTTCTCAATGGGGAGTGGGACAGGATAAGAATCAGTACAGGCATAGAACTAGATAATTTCAGTAATGTGATCTATGATAAATTGTTCTCCAATACCATTACATTTATGAAGGCATTGAGTGAGGATGCATTGTAATAAGTGGGCCTTGGGTACAAGGCAGACAGTCCTGACATAGCATAGAGCAGTGACAATCTTTTCCACAAATTCTTGAGTGTCAGCTCTATGATGTCCTCCTACACACAGTTTAATAGCATTGCCTTCAACATTTGTGAGGATTATGGCTAAACTATATGCTGAACAAATAAAGAGGCTTAGCTGTTCTTCAAAGACAATGAGAGAGTTGATAGTGCAGGTGATGTCATTGTAGAGATATAGAAGATCACAGAGGACTTGGTTTTGAGGTTCAATAGATTCTAGATCAATGTGTCCTACATTGTAGATAGTAGGAGCTTTAGAGAATTTAAATACTAGAGGTCAGATTTTGGCTATGGTATGTAGGACTACTTGGAGGGTGGTTAGTAGTAGAGACTCAGGTTTCTTGAACATTGAAGAGAGTACTGGAGCAGTTGAGTAAGTCATTGGGGTAGATGACATTGCAATCAATGGAGTGATCCTTCTTAGCAGTGATAACAGCAGCAGCAGTGATGACAATAAGAGTGATAGCTACCAATATAAAGATAGCAATATAAACTTTGCAAGGGGTGACTAGTAGTAAAGTATTTACTAGGTTGTGTTAACTGGGTCTGTGGTTTAGCTTGGCTTTTATGGAGTTTTCATGTTTTATTCCCCTCTCTAATTAGGTTCACTCTGGGAACCTATTGTGGTAGTCTTGGATTGCCTTCCCTATATTTGACAAGTGGGATCTGGGTAACTATTGATCCTTTTCATTGCTATACTCCTTCCAGTGGACTAGGTATTGTATACCTCTACCTTGTTTTTAGTGGCCTCAGATTTCTTCAACTTCTCATTTCTCCTCAGCATCAATGAGATCTAATGACAGCAGTGTGGGCTTTTGTTGGACTTCAAACTTAGAGTCTCTTGCTGGTAGTAGGAGTACCTCATTGAAGACATTATGAATGATCTACTAAAGTAGCATATAAACCCAGGCTACTATTACAAGAGAGGGCCAGAAACAATTAGATAAGGTACAATACAGCTAGAAAGTCTAAATTGTCCACCATAACCAGCAACTATCTAATGTCTCCCTCTACTTCAAGTAATGAGGGCCTTGTCAATATTTCAGTTTTATTGGGAATGGCCAAGCAAGCACCCACCTATATACTCAACTGCCAACATCTTCTGAGAGATAACCTAAAATACCCACCATCTTGGTGGCCATACCAGAAGAGCATAATAAGGTGTGACACTATGACCTTCACACAGTACACAGCATGCAGGCATGGGGCTTCTATAGGGATCAGGCCCTGGGGAGGCAGCACAGAGAGGTTACCCCTGCAAGGACCTGAGATATTGGTAGCTGGCCACATCAGGACTAGCATACCAGGGAAGAGAAGAAGAGAAGCTGGGGGAGTAGAGCTCAACTCAGCACTGAGCAGTCCCAGTATATTACATATTACCAGAATGGAAAGGAGAGCATAGCAAAAAGCCAGCCTGAGAAAAGGGGGAATGAGTCAAGCACAAAAGAGTGCTCAATAGAAATAGCAGTAGCTTACAAAGCTAAACTGTGGATTTGGAGGCCACAAAAGTGACCAGAAGTAGGTATGGTCTAAGCATCACACATGTGCACTTGAGCTAGCAGAGAGGCTCTAGCTAACTGCTGAAGCAGAAAGGGACCAGGAGAGAGGTGTACTGATCTGGGCAAATCCAAGAGGGCATAAAAGAGGGTGAAGAAGTATAGCCAAAGTATACTCAACTCAACACCAAAAGAGTGGGTAGACATAGCAAACATCCCAGCTGTGAAAATAATGAATAGATACTATGAACCCTTGAACAGCAAGGATAGCAGACTGTGAGTAACCCTAAGAGGGCAGTAAGACTATGAAGGAGAAGGCACCCCAGAGTGAAGGTGGTGGTATGTGGGAAAGAAGGGTTGTACTGATGGTGTATTAACTGTCATGCTTTGAATAGAATGCCATTTATTGTATTAGGTGTCTCAGGATTGCAATAAAGAAGGAACCAGAGAGCTACTATATTGAAGTCAAAGAACTCCAGCAGAGACAGAGTAAATAAGCCAAATCCACACTGGTCTCAGGACACTATGATCCTTTCTTCTTGATATGGCACCAATTATCATAGTGGTTGTTCAAAGTAGAACAACCCCTGCAGTATGTCTCCTGGTCTAACTTTGGTATTGTACCCATGTTGATTCATAATATAGTTCATTAAGTCATCTCAATGAGTAGCAATAGTTAATTAAGCTCCATAGTGTAGCTCCCAAAGTAGAAGAAACACATTTACTTGCTGGTTTATAGAATTTCATGTATTTTGCATGAAATCAATCAGGTCAGATACCTGTTGTGGGGTCATAGGTAATCCATGGGGGGACTTGTGTAGGAGATTGTGTTTTAGTATAGTAGTATGTCCAAAAGCTTCTCCATTGGCTTCTCAGTCAGATGCTGACTGAGCCTCATAACCTGCCCATATAATGTTTGTCTTCTGACTATAATATATACAGAATGTTAGAGCTCCACATAAGTGATTGTTACATATAAGCACTTTTTTTTTTTTTTTTTTCTTTCATAAATTTATATAGCAGTGTATGATAGCAGTCCACTCCCAGGTTATAGATGCCTGGGGACTATGATAAATACATGAATGTGAGTGAAGGCTATATAGACCAGACCATAGCTAACCCAGAAAATGTCCAACTCAGCTCACTAACAATTTCTCTACTCTTAAGCCACCAGTTCAACAATAAGTACTTGATCTCATAAATGCAATCAGGAGGCACTCAGTGATTATGCCAATACTGGAAAGCCACTCTATCCTGACACTCATCTTCCTGCCTCTTGGAAGTCACATCTAATGTGGCTATCTATCCCTCCCAGTCCTGATTAGCCCTATAAGCCAACCAGTCCTAATCAAAACAGTGCTGTCAGTATGGGCACTTCAGTTGCTCACACTGTGATCCCCATCACAGTTCACACAGTGAGCAGTGTGAGGACATAGGGCTCCTTCCATCATTGTTGGCACAGAAGGATTGGCCATGGGATTGCTATGACAACAACTGGTGAGAAGGCAATAGTTAGCCTCAGAGTGAGGACCAGAGCACTGTAGATAGTGAGGAGCCTGTAATCTGCAGGTGTGAGTAGAGTGCTCCCAATGCCAACAGTGCTAGCATACAGGGACACTGGCAAGAGACTGGGCCATCTGTATAGGGCAAGAGGCTGGACTGAATTAAAAGAATGAATTAATCAGACACTTGGCAGAAGAGCCTGACTGGGAGTTGACAACATTGAACCAGACTATAGCTGAGTCTAAATGCACAGAATTTCACATCACCCAAGAAGAGTTAGTGAGGACAAAGGAGGGGACCAAATATGACTTAGCCATGACCCTCTTCATGTAATCTAAGTCTACTAGATCAGTAGTACCTGGGTAGAAATAAAAAATATCCACAATCTTAAGATAAGACTGGAATAACAGGGGGGAAACCTGGATCTGCTATTTCAGGTACTTGTAAACAGCAGAAGCAACCAGCTGAATTTCTTTAGCAGTCACAATGTAGGAGGTAAGGAAAAAGATCCCCCTATAAGTGGCAACACAAGAGTTGACCTAAAGATTGCTCTTAGCCAGGATACAGTTGGCAAGGCCCACCAAAAAAGGGAAAGCTGAGGCAGAAATGACTGCTCTAGACTTGATGAGAATCTGACATCAAGAGGGCCCAGCAATGGTAGACTTAACCTTTCTGTGGAAAGGCAGGGGGGAACAGAGGCCTGATGTATTGCAATAATGTGATCAGATGGCAAATCAGGTACTGTCTTGACTAAGTTGACCAAGGCATGAATGGTATTGGCATATGATCTTTTAGAGGCCAGTACCAAAGAGAGAGCAGGGTGCTTTGGGGACCTAGGCAGCCTGGGAGCAGCTTAAGGGCAGGGGGCCAAGAGATAAGCAGTGGCCTCAAAAGAAGATGCATATATGGGCTGAGAAGGAGGGAGAAATACTGGATCAGCTGACTTAGCTGACCTATGGGTCTGGGAACCTGAAGGTGGCCAGGGAACAAGAGAGGCTAGATATGATTTCAAGTTCTGGCTACTCTACAAAGAGGAAGAGAAGGACAGAGAATGCTATTCCTTCTCAGCAAAACCATCCACCAAAATAGCAAGTAAACAAGCAAGCTACATCTTATCACCCTCAACAGTCCAAGGCTTGTGAGCTTGCTGACAATCTCATATGCCTCAAGCAGGCCTATAGGTTTGTGTTTAAGCTTTTTGTTATATTTGGACTTGTGCTTGAGCATAACAAGTCTGAGCTCTTTCACTTCTCTTGCTATAGGAACAACAATAACCCTTCTATTGACCTGGAATATGCCCTCTATATGGGTAACTCTCCTCTTTGCCCCAAGACCTTCTGGCAGTACTTGGGCTTTTACTTTGACTGCTAGCTCAATTTTCATGAGCATGTGCAGTTCTACTCAACTAAGGCTATCTCCACTGTTAGGGCTATGGGGATGCTAGGCAACTCACTTAGAGATCTTTTCCCTAAGCAGAAGCAATTGCTTTATAGATCATATATAGTGCCTATTGCCACATATAGCTTTTGTCTTTGGTGTCATGGGCTGTATCCACATAAGGCCCATCTTGCCTCTCTTAACAAGATGCAGTGTAGAGCTGCTATCTGGATCACAGGTGCTTTTTGCACCTTCCTGTCTGGTGGGGTTGAGGCACTTGCTGGCCTCATTCCCATACATTTACATCTTAGGAAGTTGAGGGTACATGCAGCATATTATATCCTCACTCTCTCTCCTACCCATTCCTCAAGACAGTTCCTGGGAACTAGGGCTTTCCCAGGTATTGATTCCCATCAATATTATTTTACTAGGCTAAGTTGCTCTATTGAGAAGGTCTAGTCTGCCATTGTCAATACCCTTTCATATCTGAGTATTTCAGTCACCCTGGAGTCCTTTGACACTGATGTAATGGAGGCTTATCCAGGCTGGCATCTTATGGACTGGTTTTCAGACTGTGTTTGGGTCACTGAGTTCTCTCCCCAGGAGGAGGATGTTAATATCCTGTGTATTTTGAACACAGAGCTTGATAGAGCTCTTGTGCTTGATGACTGTCTTGTTGTGGCCACTGATGCTTTGGTAGGTCATGACAAGACTTTTCAAGCTGTATCTGTAGCTTGGGTCTGGGCCAGCAGGATGTCTGTTAGGCAATCTCACCAGGCTACTGGCAAGGTCATAGCTTCTGATGTGGAGCTCTATGCCATTCAGATGGGCATCTTTGCTATATGTGCACAGGAGGGTGCTCATCACATTATTTTGTTCACTGACTACCCAGCTTTAGCCAGGCAGGTAGTGGACCCATCAGTTAGTAGTGGGCAGGCTCAGGCTCTACTTGTCTGTTATTATCTCACTAGGTGGCTAGAGAAAGATCCCTTCTGCACCTTTGCATTTATATAGGTCTACTTCTCTTTGGAGTGGCTGCTGCATCACATGGTCCATTAGTATGCTATAGACCCTGCTGCCTAGGAGTTGGTGGGGGCTTGTTCCTTCACCACTCTTAATTATCTTCATACAGCCAAGGCTCAGGCCTGTTGCGATAAGTAGACTAGACAGTTCACTTGTACAAGCTCCTCCAGGAGAGATTTTTTGTATCTCACTAATAAGAGAGACAAGTGCATGATGCCCACCTACCTCTCTGGAGGCATATGGCTTAGACATTTGCATGATTCCCCATACTGTGCATGAGTGTGCTGGGCAGTTCTCAAGTATACACAAATTAGGGAGTTTAGACATCAGTTTAAGCTCTTTGCTGATCATTCTTGCCCTTGCAAGTTTGTATGTCTGCAAACTCATGAGTATATTTTGACCAAATGTACCAATTTTGGTGGACCTCAGCACTTTTCTAAGTGTTGGAAAGAGCTGCTCAATTTTTACAGGGAGAATCCCAGGGTATTCTCCTTTGTGCACCTCCCTGGGGGATAATAATGGTGTAGCTACTCTTTAGCAGTTGCTGGGTTCTCTGGGGGCCTCTTGGTCCCTGGAGGGTCTGGCATTGGCAGCTGATAGGAGCTGTGCTAGCTTTGCTTTAGTGCTCTACATGCACAGATAGTGCTGTAATATTACCTGTCTCTTTGTCTACCTCTGGGTATAGGAAGGGCCTATTTTTCAGTGCAGGCTGCTATGTTCAGCTGAGCTATGGGGGATTCCTTTTTGGGTCTTTCATAGATTACTGTAGATACTCTTGTATTTGTGACTGGACTGCTATCACATACTGGTATACAAATTTATGAATTAAAAAAAAAAAAAAAA
>KQ962212.1:14134-29385 GCA_001563735.1 Leucoagaricus sp. SymC.cos | reverse complement strand
TACAGCTGAGGCTCAGGCTTGTCACGACGAGTGGACTAGGCAGTTTGCTTGTTCGAGCTCCTCCAGGAGAGATTTTTTGCACCTTACTGATGAGAGGGGCAAGCGTATGACACCCACGTACCTTTCCAGGGGTACATGGCTTAAGCATCTGCATGATTCCCCATTATGTGCACACGTGTGCAGGGCAGTTCTTAATCATGCTCCTATTGGGGAGTTTAGATGTCGTTTTAACCTTGCCCATGATCATTCTTGCCCTTGTGGGTCCACCAATTGGCAGACCCACGAGCACATGTTAACCAAATGTTCTGACTTTGGTGACCCTCAGCGCTTTCCTAAGTGCTGGAAAGAGCTGTTGGACTTTTGCAAGGAGAACCCTAGGGCATTTTCCTTTGTGCATCTCCCTATGGGATAACAATGGTGCGGCCACTCTTCAGCTGTTGCTGGGTTCTCTGGAACTCTATAGGGTCTTGGGGGGTCTGGCATTAGTGGCTGATGGGGGCTGTGCTAGCTTGGCCTTAATGCATGGTGGCCTGGGATTGGGCGCTGTGGGTGTGGGCATACTACCTACTTCTCTGTTTATTCTTGGGTGGAGGAAGGGCTTATCTTTCAGTGCAGGCTGCCATGTTCAGCTGAGCTGTGGGGGACAGGTTCCGATTTCTCATAGATTACTGTAGGTACATGCTTTGTATTTACAACCAGACTGCTTCTGTGCACTGGTATACAAATTTATGAATTAAAAAAAAAAAAAAGACCCTCCCTCGACCAGATGGTAAATTCCAAGTAGAAACTGATACATCAGGATATGCCATAGGTGCTATTCTATCTCAAGAACAGGACAACAAATAGCACCCAATAGCATTTATATCATATATTATGAGCCTAGCAGAGCAAAATTATAAGATCTATAATAAGGAACTTCTTGCTATCATGGAGTCATTACAAGTCTGGCAGCAATACCTCCTGGATGCATGGGAAATGTTCGAAGTTTGGACAGACCATGAGAACCTAAAATATTTTAGAGAGCTACAAAAGCTCAATGGGAGACAGATGTGATGGTACCTCAAACAACAAGACTATGACTTCATCATTAGGCATATCTCTGGCAACACCAACACAAAAGCCAATATTCTCTCTCACCATGACAAACCTGATTGGAAAGAAGATAACAAGGAAGTCACCTTCCTGAAGAACCTAGTATGAAGGATAAACATCAGGGACAAAACTACCATTCCCATCATCCTACTACAAAAAGCATGTTTCAAGATTATTATTGGCATAGACATCAAGCAGCAAGTCTGAAACTGCAAAATCTGAGAAACTGAGGTAATGAAAGGACTTGAAGACCCCTCCAAAGGATTTAGGGAAAATAATGGATTAGTCTAGTATCAAGGGAGGATCTATATGCCACCAGGAGATGACTTATGGTCATGGATCATACAGGAATTTCACAATGTACCAGATGTAGAACATCCAGACCAATACCAAACACTAAAGGTCTTGGCAAGAGACTTCTGGTAGCCTGGTATGAAATGAGATGTGAAGAGATTTGTAGAAGGTTGTGACATTTGCCAGAAAATGTTAGGGATGCTTATCGGCGGAACCTCACTCTCAGGGATGAGAGGGAGTGCCTATCTTCAACTGCTCGTCTTAGCTTCAAATAGTATGGATCTCCACTAAGACAATGGAGAAGAAGCAGACTACGTCAAGTGTATAATCCGGAAGTCAGTAGATCAGTTAGTCCACTGAGGAATATCCTCTATAGTCGACCTAGGGGGCGACCCTAGTCAATGTGCCAGGCCTAAGTCGAATTTGCCTCTCTACTGACAAAGTCGAACTTAGTCAAGTCAGATTACAATACTCACTTGTTACGGTATCTTCTGTTCCTGAAGGGACGCCTAAATCTTCCAGGACGTCGTCGTACAAGCGAGTTCTTGAAGAGTTCCCTAATACAGGGATTATCAAACAGTATCTTCTCAAGAGTTAGAGACTTCTGAGAGATAGAGTTACAAGAGGCGCAAGATGCATAGACAATAACCAAAAAGGATAGAAACTTGCATTTCTCCCTTTTTCGGTGGATCTTATATAGTCCTAGATCTACCTATTCATAGACTACAAAAAGTTTTCTGTCTACAAAGAAGATCAGAACTAATTACTTGTTAGATCCAAGAACATTCTTTATGACTACGACTAGGGGAACGTAAAATGTATCTAAGTCATAAGTCTGGCTGGGGAACGAGTAATATAACTAAAAGAGTCGTAAATCGTCCTAATCAATTTAACAGGGGTCTGTGTGAGAAGGCGATGGTAAATGAAAGATCACTGATAGGCTTTTCTAATTTTACATAGAATGAAAGGTGGACTTTAAACGGGGGTCCGTAGTCCAGGAAACCAATGTCGTAAGATGTCGTAAGGTGTTGTACTATCAGACTTCTGATCTGATGTCATTAATAGATTGTAATATAAATAAGTGGATCAATCAATCGGAAGCATACATATCTTCCAATGAGTCATCGGGACTCTCAATCTTGATTGATGTGGTAGAAGGGGATCCATCGTGGCTTCTTTGGGATCGACTTCATAATGTCGTAGTATTACTGCTGGAAGAGGAAGCTTCTATAAGGGTAGGGGCGGTGGTCTGTAGTAGTACATGCATACACTTGTAGATAGATTATTATCACTTATGTGTTCTTTCTGAACCAGAGGGTTCTCAAGACATTGCGTGTAGGTGTCATTAAGGACAGCATGGATGATGTGGGATGCAAGACTGATCCCTGTTTGGTTGAGTATGTGATGATGCCATTCTTTGTCCTTATCTTCGTCTTCGTCAGCTATAAGATTCCATCCGTTGGCGATAGAAGTGCCAATGTTTCTGTGTATGGTACACGCGTAAATTCCGTTGAGGTAACACCACTTGAATGGCGGGTTCTCGAAGGCGGTGGTGATGATCTTGTTGAGTGCTGAGGCGAGGGAAACACTCTCAGGGGTTAGGAGGGTTACTGGAGGGAGTGGCGCTCCGTCCGATCGGTAGGCTCCTACAAAATCCCAGTGATAATATTCCGGCCATTCAAGAGATCGCTCAACTATATCTTCGACGTTAACAGAAAACACAAATCCATTGAGAATGAAAAGCAGTACCACTACATCCCCTACCTGTCCCAACACACCCATGGGAAGAAATCTCAGTAGATCTTATTGGACCCTTACCTCCTTCTAATAGACACAATGCTATTTTAGTCGTAGTAGATCATTTCAGCAAGATAATACACATCCTACCCACTGCTACATCCCTGACAGTGGGATAGCTAGCTATTTTATATTGGGACTACATCTGGAAACTATATGGGTTACCAAGAAAGGTCATCAGTAATTGAGGACCACAGTTTGCTTTGAAGTTTATGGAAGGTTTATATAAAGCACTCAGGATCACATGGGCCCTGTTGACAGCATATCACCCCCAAACAGATAGGCAGATGGAACAGATCAATCAAGAAGTCAAGAACTTCCTACAGAAATACATCAGCTATAAACAGAATAATTGGACATTGTAGCTCACAGCAGTGGAATTCTACTACAATGACAAGCAACACTTAGCAATGCATCACTCCCCATTCTACTTGAACTATGGAAGATACCCATGGAAGGGAATCACCATGACATCATTGCCAGTACCAGCAGTGGAAGAATTTGTCAATAACCTCAGCAAAGCATAAGAAATCATTACAAACAGCATGGAACAAAACTGGAAGAGTATGGCAGCTACATATGATAAAAAGTGAAAGGAGGCCCAAAACTACCAAGTGGAAGATAGTGTATGGTTGGAAGCATCCAACATTAGGACAAATTGCCCAAGCAAGAAGCTGGATTATTGGAGATATGAGCTCTTCCCTATCTCAGAAGTGATTGGGAATAGAGCATATCGACTCAAGCTATCATCTCAGTGGGCTATTCATGATGTGTTCAATGAGGTACTCCTATCACTGGTGAGAAAACCTGAGTTTCTGATCTAACAGCAACCTCCAGCTCTACTACTGGACCTGATCAATGCTGAGGAAGAGTAAGAAGTAGAGGAGATCTGAGGTCACCAAAAACAGGGTAGAGAGGTCCAGTATCTGGTTCACTGGAAAGGCTATGGTGATGAAGAAGATCAATGGTTATCCAAGTCCCATCTGTCAAACATAGAGGAGGCAATCTAGGAATACCTTGATAGGTTCTTAGAGCAAACCTAATTGGAGAGGGGGGTGAAGCTCAAAAATCAGATAAAAGCCACATCAAAGCCCACAGACCCAGTTAACACAACCTGGCTATTACTCCAGTACTAGTCACTCCTAAATGAGTCTACATCACTATCTTCACAATTACCTCTACTGCTCTCATCATTGTCATCACCACCTCCATCGTCACTGCTGAATATGATCACTCTGTCAATTGCAATGTCATTCATCAAACCCTATCCAACTGCAACAACTCCCTTATCGACCTCCAAGAAATCCAAAGCTCTCTTACCCACTACCCTCCAAGCAGCCAAATACACCACAGCCAAAGTCAAACCACTAGCCTTTAAACCAACTGAGAAAATGGCTATGTCAAACATAGGATGTGTCGACATGGAGGAAGTAGAACTATGCAACCAGGTTCTCTGAGACCCACTATATCTCTATAATAACCTCACCTGTTCTATCAATGCCCTCACCATACTGGAAGAACAACTCCAGTCTTTTGTAGAATCTGCACACAGCCTTGCCACAATCTTAGCAGACCTGGAAGGGAACATTATCAAATTGTGTACTGGAAGCCATCATAGGTCAGACACCCAGGATTTCATTGAACATATCTCAGCCACTATTTGCTACACTCACACTGCACATCTTGTGCCCAAGGCACACTCACTCCAATGCATCCTCACTGAATGTCTTCATGAATGTAACAATATTGGAGAACAGTTTATTATCAATCACATTGCTGAAGTCACCCAGTCCTATGCATGAACTGACCCATACCCTGTTCTACTCCCTACTGGCAAATGTACCCCCCCAGCCCCCACTACAACTGAAGACCCCACTGAACCACCAACAGATACAGCCAGGGAGCAAGACATTAAAATGGATGACTATGATTTCAATGACACCCCTGCTGATAGCATGTTAGGGCCCACAGCTATTGAAGATGCCCATGCCCTTCACAAGTTCCTCCAGTGCCAAGATGCTGACTTGCTCAAGATATCTACCCCTACCTACTTCATTGCCCCTAATTGATTCTACATCTTACAGAAACATGGAGAAAGTGATAATGACTATTGGTCCTAGGTAGTCTATGAATTACTGCAGCATTACACTAATACCCAGGCTCATTTCAAAACTAGTCACATCACTATCTACAAAGGAGGTCCAGACAACATCTCCTCTTTTATCAGCTGTGATGAACATCACACCTAGTTCACAATTGCATGAGCTAAGAAGGACCTCTCATGATTTATCATTGAAGGGTAGAAGTAATCTATCAACACTTCTTTCTGTTGTACATGCAAAGTCTATGAAAGGTACCTTTCTCTTCACTGAAGGACTACTGTTACTCCTGTCCAGTATCTTTTCTGTCATTATGTTCTACTTTAGAAAAGACCTTTACATTAGTTGCCTATTCATGAGGACATGAACCCTGAGGAGGTGATGTTACAGCTCAGGGTAGATTACTCTGGATAGTTACATGGACCATAGTATTTGCTTTCTATTTACCTGGTGTTACTCTGTATCTCCTATCCTTGTATACTTTGTGTTACCTCATGTTCCTAGTATAAGTACCTTAGGTAGAGCCCTGTATTCCTTACACTTTACCAATTGTACTTTTCCCTTGATCGCCCTCAAGCCTTTGCCAACATTGCAACCTGAGTTAGCTCTTAAGATCGTAACAACAATCTATACTTCAAACAATCCAAGTGCAAATTCAGAGTATCAAAAGTACCTATCCTGGGAGTAGAGGTGGGAAATGGGAAAGTGGAAATAGAACAACAGAAGATCAAAGCCATCAGGAACTGGAACACTTCCTCCAACATCAAAGGAGTGGAAAGTTTTCTGAGCTTTGTTAACTTCTACAGAAGATTTATTGAAGACTTTAGCAACATTGCAGGACTGCTTAACATGCTCAAAGGAAAGACAGAATGGAAATGGGGACCCAACAAACAACAAGCATTCAATACACTAAAATAATGCATCACTGAAGAACTAGTATTAATCCTCCCTTGACCAGATGAAAAATTCTGGGTTGAGACAGATGTGTCAGGTTATGCAATAGGAGCCATCCTATCTCAGGAACAAGATAGCAAGTGGCACCCAGTGGTATTCATGTCACACACTATGAGTCCAGTAGAATAGAACTATGAAATTTATGACAAGGAACTTCTGGCTATCATGGAAGCCTTATAGGTTTGGTGACAATACCTTTTGGATATACAAGAAACATTTGAGGTGTAGACAGATCATGAGAATCTGAAATACTTCAGGGAACTACAGAAGCTTAACAGAAGACAAATGCAATAGTACCTCAAACAACAAGACTATGACTTCATGATTTAGCATGTACCTGGCAAGACCAACACCAAAGCTGACATTCTCTCTTACCATGACAAGCCTGATTGGCAGGAAGGAGACAAGACAGTCACCCTTCTCAAGAACTTCATATGCAGAGTAACTATTGAAGAAGATACCATCATTCCTATTATTCTACTCTGAGAAGCACATTTCAAGGTCCTTATTAGCATGGATATAGAACAACAGATCCAAGCCTGCAAAACCTGAGAAACTGAGGTACTTAGGGGACTCAAGGACCCATCTAAGAGGTTTACAGAGAGCAATAGTATAATCTACTACTAAAAAAGGACCTATATCCCACTGGGAGATAACTTATGGTCCAGAATCATACAAGAATTTCATAACATGCCAGATACAGGACACCCAGGCCAATATCAAATACTAGAAGTATTATCAAGAGACTTTTGGTAGCCTAGTGTGTGAAGAGATGTGAAGAGGTTTATCAATGGTTGTAATATGTGTTAATAAACACAGATCCATAAAGAATGGAAAGTGGCATCTTTACATCTCCTGCCAGTCCCAACACACCTCTGGGAGGATATATCAGTGGACTTAATGAGCCTTTTACCACCCTCTAATAGGCATGATGCTATTCTTGTTATTGTTGACTGTTTCACCAAGATGATACATGTAATACCCACTACTATATCATTAACAGCAGGACAGCTTGCTGCTCTATATCAGGACCAGATCTGAAAATTACATGGGTTGCCAAAAAAGATTATCAGTAATCAAGAACCACAGTTCACATTGAAATTTATAGAGAGTCTATGTAAAGCTCTCAGAATCAAACAGGCCCTGTCAACTGCTTATCACCCACAGACTAGTAGACAGACAGATCAGATCAATTAAGAAGTTGAGAACTTCTTATAGAAGTATATGGGCTATAAACAGAATAATTGGGTATCCTGACTTACAGTAGCAGAATTCTATTACAATGATAAGCAGCACTCAGCAACACACCATTCTCCATTTTACCTCAACTATGGAAGATATCCATGGAAAGGGATCACATCAACATCTTCACTGACACCAGTGGTAGAAGACTTTGTAGCAAATTTAGCTAAGATATAAGAAATAGCAGCAGATAGTATGGAACAAAACCAGAAGAGCATGGTGGTTGCATACAACAAGAAAAGAAAAGGAGCCTGGTACTACCAAGTTAGTAATAGTATATGGTTGGAAGCTTCCAATATGACAACAAATTATCTAAGCAAGAAGCTGGATTATTGGAGATATAGTCCTTTCTCTGTTTCAGAAATCATCAGAAATAGTATATATTATCTCAAGCTACCACCTCAATGGGTCATCCATGACATCTTCAATGAGGCACTTCTATTGCCAGCAAGAAAACTGGAGTTTCCAGTTCAACAGAAGCTTCCACCTCCACTACTAGACCTGATCAATGCTAAGAAAGAATAGGAAGTCAAGGAGATCCAAGGTCACTGAAAACAGGGTAGAAGGGTCCAGTATCTTGTCCATTGGAGAGGATATGGCAATGAGGAAGATCAGTGGTTACCCAAGTCCCATCTGTCAAATACAGAGGAGGCAATCCAAGAATACCATGATAGGTTCTCAGAGTGAATCTAATTAGGGAGGGAGGTGAATCTCAAAAATCTGATAAAAACCACATTGAAACCACAGACCCAGTCAACACAACCTGGCTACCACTCTAGTACTAGTTACCTCTCACCAAGTTTACATTGCTATCTTCTCAGCTGCTACCATTGCTCTCATCATTATTATTACTGTCTCTATTATCACTGCTAAATATGATTACTTTATCAACTGTGATGTCATTCATCAAGCCCTACCCAACTACAACTACTCTATTGTTGACCTCCAGAAATTCTGAAGCTTTCTTACCCACAACACTCCAAGCAGCCAAATATACTACAGCCAAGTTCCAGTCTCTAGCCTTTAAATCAACTGAGAAGGCTGCTATGTCAGAAATAGGATATGTAGACCTGGAAAAAGTGAAGCCATGAAACTAGGTCTTACAAGATCCCCTATATCTTTACAATGACCTTATCCACTCCATTAACGCCCTTGCTGTCCTAGAACAACAACTAAAGCTCTTTGTTGACTCTGTTCATAGCCTCACTACAATTCTGGTAGATTTGGAAGGAAATACCATTGAGTTGTGTGTTGGAGGATATCATGGGGCAGATGTTCAAGACTTTATAGAATACATCACCACCACACTTTGATATGTCCAAACTGTATACCTAGTCTCCAAAGCCCATTCACTCCAATATATCCTTGCCCAATGTCTCCATGAATGTGATAGTATTGGAGAACAATTCATTGTTGACTACATTGCTGAAGTCACCCAGTCCTATGCTCACACTGATCCATACTCAGTTTCCCTTCCCACTAGTAAACATACTCTTCCTGCTGCTGCTATCACCAAAGATCCAACTGAGGAGTTGAACAAAGAATAAGATATTGAAATAGATATGACTATAATTTGAATGACATCTCTGCCAAAGGAATACTAGGACCTGCAGCAATTGAGGATACCCACACACTCTACAACTTCCTTCAGAAGCATGATGCTGATATCCTCAAAATATTTGCTCCCACCTACTTCATTGCTCCCAACTAATTCTACATGCTACAAAAACATAGAGAAAGTGACAATGAGTACTGGGCCAATGTCATCAACAAGTTCTTGGAACACTATGCCAACTCCTGAGCCCAATTCAATTCTCAGCATATCACTATCTACAAAGAAGGTCTCAACAATGTCCCATTTTTTATTGGTCATAACAAATATCACACCCAGTTTGCAATTGCCTGAGTCAAGAAGGACCTTACAAGGTTCCTCATCAAAGGATAGAAGTAATTCATCAACACCCCTTCCTACTGTACATGCAGAGCCTACAAGAGGTACCTCTTCTATTGCTAAAGACTACTATTACTTCCATCAGATATCTTTTCTGTTATTATGTTCATACTTTAGAAGGATCTTTTCATTAGTTACTTATTCATGAGGACATGAACCCTGAGAAGAAGATGATGTTATGACTCTGAGTAGTTTACTCTGGATAGATCCATAGACTGTAGTAGACTGAGATAGTTATTTTCTCCTTACTTAGTGTTACTCTATATACCTAGTATAAGTACTTTAGGTAGAGCCCTGTATTCCTTACACTTTATCAATTGTACTTTTTCCTTACTCATCCTCAAGCCTTTGCCATCATTGCAATCTGAGTTAGCTCTTAAGGTCATAACAGAAGAGGGTGTATTTCACCTCTTTGTTTTGTAGTTGGCACCTTGGTATGGGCACACATTTCATAGGATCTGCAGAATTCTTTGCAATCCTTTACTAGTTTCAGCCACCAATACTATCAGCAAAGATATTTCCCAGTACATTGGTCTCTGAAGTGACTAATGATTTTGTATGCCTTATTGAGCAGCTGTATAATGATCTTTCAATTATTAGGAATACAGACTGCTTTCTGTTCTATGTTAATCTTTTTTCATATAATACCATCATTGCTGATAGTAAAGTCTTTGTATTTATTCAGTGATTCCTTTACTGCACTAAATATAGAATTATTATTATATCCTAATTTAATTGAATCTATGATCTCATCAGTTATTTCAACCAGTGGATTTTCTCTATCTGTGCCTGATATTATATCTCCCAGAGTGAGATTAGATTGATCTCAGAATTCTGAGTAGGTTGGTTCCTCTGACTCTACAGCTTGCTGAGCTATTTCTTAAAGCTTGAGAGCTTTGATTTCTCATTGTTCCCATCTTTCATGAAGATGATTACTTTGTCATAGGTTTTCATCATTGATAGCATTGATCTAAACTATGAGGTCATTGACCTCTTCAACATGTTGCCTTAGCAGATCATCTTCTTGAGGGTTGATTCTATAATTGACTTGAATGTAGTCTCTAAGGGCATGTGTCTCCTCTGGCTGGTCACTCTCATAGTATCTAGATAAGCAGTTGGCAATCTTGTTCAACTCTTCTTTGACATATGTGATGTTGAAGTTGAACCTTGACATATAATCTATCTATTGGCATTGTTGTACTAATAAGTTTGATTGAGTTTTAAAGAACTCAAGTGCTTTGTAATCTGTGATCATATGGATTTGATATCTAAGTAATTTGTTCTCCCATTTCATTAATACTTCTAATATAGCAAGCATTTCCATTTTGTGAACAGCATAATTTTGTTGTATTAGCATGAACTTTTTGGACATAAACCCTGCAGGCTTACAGTCAGTCCATAACAGTCCTTGACTGTACATTGTTCCAATTCCTGTCTTAGATGCATTGCAAATGACCTATATCAGGTCTTTGTTGTGAGCATCTACAGGTTTAATAATTAGAGTTTTTTCATATATTGCTTTGATTCTGTTAAAGCATTATTGGTGCAATGGCCTCTAATAGAACAGGATTCCATTCATTGTCATTACCATGAGTGGTCCAGTGTATGCAGTAACATCCAGTAGAAAGTTTGAGAGGTAGTTTATTAATCTAACAAATTGTTGGATGTCATGGTAATTGCAGGAGATTTGCCATTCCCTCAGCTTATAAAGCTTGTCCAAATTAGGGTAAATACTCTTATCATTGATAATGTGGCCTAGGCATTCTACACATTCAGTGTAGAAGTCACATTTCAACTGCTTGATGTATAACTTTTGTTTACATAGTCTACCAAACACAATTGCCAAGTGTTTTTGATGTTCTTCTATGGTATCTGAGTAGATGAATATATCATCTAAGTAAACATATATGCAGATGCCTAGTACATCTTGGAATATAGCAGTTATCAACTGCTGGAATGTGACAGGGATGTTGCAGTCTCCTTGCTGCATTATATAACTGATATATATTTCTGCTATAGTTGCAAAGGCTGTTTTAGAAATATCTTCTAACTGAATGCATACTTATTTGTACATATTAGCTAAGTCTATTTTTGAGTGATATTTCACTCTGACTAAGTCTTCTCAGATGATTTCTTGGTTTGGTAAAGGAGTTACATTCTTTATAGTATTGTTATTATGAAATCTTGTATCTAATACAGTCCTTAGTCAGCTGTCTTTCTTTAGTACACATAGCAATAGTGTAGCTTAGTCTGTAGAGCAAGATTTCTACTATTCAGCTTTTACATATCTCATGAGTTTATTATGGAACTCATCTCTTAGTGATCAAGAGCAATGGGGTAGGTGGTATTTATATCTTTTGTTCCCATCAATCAGTTTTATTTTGTGATTTACTTCACAAAATGGCAGCAATTTCTCAGGTGGGCCCTGCATAATATTCTGATTCTCTTCAAACCACTTTTTTCTCAATACAAATATATCAGACTTCTTATACTTGTCAGGTGACTTCTTTATCTGATAGCTATATTATTCCTCTATTATGCAAAAGTTTTGTAGTTTTGTCTTTGAGTCATCCTCAATGGGAAGCCTGGTCATAAACAAACTGAATATTTGTTCTCTAGCTAGTTTCTGAAGGTAAAACAACTATGTAAATTCTGAGGCTCTAAGACCTCTCCTTCTGCAGAATACATGTATCCTATCAGTGGCAGAAGAGAGTCTCCAGGACATTTTATCTCCCATATGCCACATACCATGGCATTTCATTTATCAAGTATTTGAGCATTGTAATACTACTCAAATTGTGATAGTCTCATTGGAGCATCATATAATTTATGCTTATCTACAGTAGCCATAAGGTCTCAAAAAGCTTGTTGAGGTCCTCCAGTCAGCCCAGAGGGTGCATAAGTACCCTTTGTGATTAGTACTTGTTGTGTTTCTTGAGGTTTTCTTTTCTCATTTTTCCTCTCTCAAGGATTCTTTGGATTCTCATTATTTTCCAATATATGCTTTAAATCTGTTGGTATCTTATCACCAACATGGCTACTGTGATTTTCTCAAAGATCTTCTACTGATGTTCATCTAACTCATTCTTGATGAATATTCTGAAGGAGTCATTCCTTTCCTCCTTTCTCTACTGCTCAGTGATGTTGTAACTGACTATCAGATTTGCCAGCTATATCTACTACCTTGTAGACCTGATCTCCCACTCTTACTTTGTTCTTGACAAAGTCAAGTACAATCTTATTAGCTCATATGAACAGCATGCTAATAGTAGTCAAAATTTACTACATCAGCATATGTTTTAATAGGAGTATCTCTTATCTTTACCTCAATGTTGGCTCTGAAGTTGATGGTTGAACAGCTTCCAACCATTCCCAACTGGAGTGTGTGTAGGTCCATGAGATCATGGACTTTTATTCTTGCTATATGGATAAAGCTTGGGATTATGCTTATAGTAGTATTCTCCAAGTCCCATAATGTCTAGACACCTATACCATTAATGTTGATTAATGTAGTGAGACATTGTTTCTCACCAGGTTTTACTTGAGGATGCATAATTTTGTTCTTGTGCTTAAGAAGAGTTACTCTCCTTATTTTTATTTTCTCACTCTTGTCTCTTTTCATCTTGTCTTCTAGAGTGAGAGATAGCCATCCCTTCTTTCCCATGTACCACCATCATCTTGGTTTTGGTTGTGCAGTAGTGTTTGCTATGTCTGAAGATACATCTCAGTATATACACAGTCTGAAAAATTGTCCTTGGGATGAGGACCTCAAAGTTGAGTCAGAGGCCAAGATGTTAAGCCCCACTCCATTGCAGGGGGGTGATGCTGAAATGGTGGGCCCCTCTACTCCTCATGCATCAGTCCTCCCTGCTGGGTCTCCCAATCCTGTTATGCCTGTCCCTCATAAGAGCAAGGGCAAGAAGAAGTATAGCTTGGTTGCTACTGAGCTCACTCCCCCTCAGCCCTGCCTGGCACCTTCTGCATCATGCTCTGCTACTTCTGCCCCTCCTGTCTCCCTCTCTCTGGTTCCTTCCTGGTTACTGGTGCCCTGTCCCCTGGGGCAAGTATTTTTGCTCCTCATGTTTGTCCTCTAGCCCCTAGTGACTGGGGCTATCAGCCTCCTGACCCCTCCACTGATTTTGTGTAGAGGATCACCATTTTTAATGATTTCCTCACAGCTTTTGCTGGCAATCCTTGACATGACAACTGGGATCTTATGCACTTTGCTCATGTCCTTTCTGTTACAGTGGGGTATATTTTTGCTTTACAGAGACATGTTATGCCCTTTGATGACTCTGTTGACACACCTACCTTGGTTTCTGCCTTACATGACATGCTGTCCTATGATGCTCTGCAGCATTCTCCTCTGACCCATAGAACAGCTGACTCAGCTGCTCCTGTCCCCTCTCTCTCTATATGTGGTCCTCCTTCTGAGGCCACTGCCTGTTCTCTTCTGGCTCCCAAGCCTGCTTCCTCCCCTAAGCCTGCTCAGTCTGCTAAGCATTCCCCTCCTCCCTCCAGTGCTAGGTGTAGCTATGCTGACACTGTCCACGATATCACGTCTTTGGTCAATTTGGCCAAGACTGTCCCTACCCTCCTGTCTGATTGCATTATTGCGATGTATCAGGCCTCTGTCCCTCTAGTGCTTTCTAAGCATAAGATCAAGTTTACTGTTCCTGGTCTCTCCCAGTATCAGGTCCTCATCAAGATTGACTCACTCCCCTCTTCTTTGCAGTTCTCAGCCTTGGTTAGGGCTGCCAACCATTCTCTCAGTAAGAGTGACCTTCAGGTTAACTCTTGCCACTTCACTTATGGGGGAATTTCCCTCCTTACCTCTCATGTCGCCACCTAGGTTAAAATAGACCTGGTTAAGTCTAGTGTCCAGCACCTCCTCTCCCTTGCTGAGAGTGGAGTTGAGGCCACTCTTCTGTGTTTGTGATCTTATCTTAAGGTTGTCAACATTCTCTTCTTCAAGGCTGATAGTCAGCAGATCACCACTTCTAACATATGGGCTGTCATGGGGAAGTCCCACATGGCCAGCTTCTTCACCCTTGCAAATAGCCCTAGGGTTATGCACAATTCCTGATATACCAATACTGCCACTGTGTGGTTTGACATTCTTGATTCCCAGTTGGGTGCTACTGCCAAGTGCCTGATTAGTTCTTTCTTCCAATTCAGCCCAGCATTGTGTTTCATGTATATGGCTCACTCTCATTCTGGTATCCCTTTGTGTCAGCATTGCTGGTGCTAGGGACATTCTATCTGAGCCTGTCACTCTCAGGCCCCCTAATGCCCCCAGTGTGCCAGCCCTCATACTGAGGCTGGTCACTGCAATCACACTTCCTACTGCAGAAGTAACCCCTCTGCCAAGCCACCCAAGAAACTGACCCCCATGGGAGCCTCATGCCTGCATGCTGCATGCTATGTGAACTGCTCAGGAGAGCACAGTGCTAGCAACCAATAATGTCTATTCTGGCATCACTGCTTTAATCAGGGGTGATTGGCTGAAAAGTTGGCCCCTTTGACCAGACAGGAGATGTTCCAGGAGGATTCCCAGAAGACAGCAGAGGCTGAGTGCAAGGGTAGGCACATACTAGGCTGTCGCTGCTGAAACCAAAATATTGACAAGACCTTCATTGCTTATTGAGGAGGGAGGTATTAGTGGAACTCTAATTGTGATGGACGTATTCTATTTTTGAGCTGTACTGTAGTTATGTAGTCATCTTTGGATGTACTCATTACAGTATCCCAGGCTACTAACCTGGGCACAGACTGCTATCATGCACTATGTAATAAATTTATGATTAAAAAAAAAAAAAAAA
>KQ962212.1:0-14043 GCA_001563735.1 Leucoagaricus sp. SymC.cos | reverse complement strand
GTAGTCTTTGTCTATATCAGATCTATAGTCTGACTCAATAACTTTGACTTCAATATATTCATCCTTGCTAGATTTGGCTTCCTGAGGCTCATTATTATCAGCCTCATTATTGTTCTCATTTGATGGATTCTCTCTAGATCCATTGTCTATATAATTTAAACCATCACCTCCCTCTGTGATAGTATGTACAGCTTTAAGGTAACTTTTACCTTTGCTGTCTTGGAGCATTTGTCTGCCCAATGGTCAATGTCATTATATTTTTGGCATGGCCATGCCATACTGGGTCCAGGGCCAGCCTGGAGCAATGTCTTATTGGCATACCTTGGATTGTCCTTCAGTTTCTCAAGAGACATATTCTTTATATATGGCTTATTGTCTGGCTGTCTGCCAGATTTTCTAGGTATTGAAGAATGTCTTAATTTATTGGCTGGTATTCTATCATAACCAGCTGAAATCCTTTTTGGAACTCAAGCTGTTTTCAGCTTGGAGGGGGTTTTTGGAGCTGTTTCCAAATTCATATTGCTTATTCTGCTCTTAATCTCTTTTTGAAAGAAAGCACTAACATCTTTATGACATTCATAGTTGAGTGTGTGCTCAACAAAGTCTTTGATACTGTTCACTTCAGGAGATAGTCCCTTGTTGAACATGAGATACTCAGACATCACACTTAGTATACCTTGCATGAATGTCCAAACTAAAGAGTAATTGTCAGGATATATAGCCATTACTTTCACATAGTCTAGTATGCAATTGTAGAAAGTTTGAACACCTTCTTTTATAGAGTATCTCACATTTTGAAGGCTCTTACAAGCTTCATACATTGAAGTTAGTCAAATAAATCAATCATATAGAGCTATTATTATGGATTTGAATGTCTAATCATATTTACTATAATTAATACTCATAACATGTCAGTTATACATGTTCTTCACTTCACCTATTAAGTGGTATTGTAACATGAATATATGGATTGTATCTGTATTATCCTCTTGTGGGTTATCCAAGTTTCTACCTAGTCCTTTCATTGAATAATTGATGCATAAGTTGAGGGCAAAATTCTCAAGGTTGCTGTACTTTGTACTACTACTATAAGTTATGGTAGCTTTTTCTGAAGGTTTATTCAACTTATAGCCTTCCAGTAACACCATCTTTTGGGCTAAGTATTGATCAATCATTTGTTCTAGTTGATTATATATGGCAGCATTATACTGCTTGTGAGTTTCTGCAATTCTAAGGCTGGATTCATCAGGAGTCATATCTCTGAATAAAGAGTACTGTTGCTCCTTATGATATGGTGCACTGGACTGAGCTGTCCCTCTAAAGAGGAATCTAAATTCTTGTCTCTCATCTTCAGGTGCAGCATCACCTGCATTACTGCCTTCAGCTGACACTAATATGTGTACTGTCTTTTTAAGAGTTTCTTGTTGTCCCTTTACCAGAGTGCTAGTGAATAGGTTCACAAATAATGGCCCATTACCTTTACTAGATTCAGGCTTGGATGATCCTGCACCCAATGACTCAATCAGTATATGACCTTAGAAAATAATTCCTTGGTCATTGATATTTGAGAATCCATAATTTCAGATATCCTTATTTTGTATCTGCTATAGTCCTACTTGATCTGTCCATGTGGCAGCTATAGGTACTCTCATCATTTAATGATGAGTGGTGGCTGTTGGTTGGCTAGCAGTGGTATTATGTACCATCATCATTGTAGGTGGTGGGTTTCTAGGTTGATTATCAATCTGGACAGGCAGCAGATTGGTCTGAGTGTCAGACTAGTTCACAATCAGTTGGTTATGAACTGGTTGTGAAGGTGGCTGTGGTACTACAACCTTAGCTGGCTTAGAATTTAGATTATATGGTAATGGTGCCATAGTTATTCTCATTGGTGGTGGTAAGTTTAGTACCAGCTGTAACTTTAATGGTATTTGTGGGATAACAAATGACTTCAATATGTCCCACTGTGGCCTTTTTCCCTTATCTTCTTTTTGAGATAGGGGTTGAGTGAATAGTGAAGGTGATTCCACCTTTGTTGAGTTGAATAATTCAATAGGCTTAGGCAACATCACATTTGCCTGGCCAGTGTTGGCTTTCTCTTTGTTAGTAAAGTTCATATGATTATTTTGAGGAGTAAGGTCCTCCAGTTTCACTTTCAACAATTGTCTATAGATTGTACCCATGAGTATTCTAGAAGCCATTCTTTGCACTGACTCTGGTGAAGTCCCCATGCTGTAATAGATCAGGAAAGGAAGTTGCACTAAGAGCAACTTATTTCTTTGACTGGGGGATAAAAATATGAATGGCATCAATAGTGTCTATACATCATCAAAATTGGTCAATTGTGCTGATTCAGCTCTCACAGAATGATAAGTGGCTGCTAAGTTAGCAACCAATTTGTCCACCTCTTGTCTGCTGGGCTGTGATGTTTTCACCACAGAATTGTTGCTAGATTGAAGGAGATTTATCCCCTCTAATTGTCACTGAGTGTTGAGTCGTGTGCTGTAGGTTTCAATGCTTTTGCTTGGGTGCCATGGTGCATTAAGCTGTTTGACAGCTTGACCAGTATTTGTCATTTTAGACATGGCAAGTGATGGGGGACATCATAGTTTTAGCTGTAGAGTTATTGGGACCCAATAAGAGCTAGGGGATATTCAAGAGAGTTCTCTTTGATTACACCAATTCTGATTGAAGTTGCTGGTTCTTCAAGGGTCAAATTTACCCTCTCAAGGTCCTTTCTTGAATTGAGTAAATGCTTTAGTCTCCCAAGTGCTATACACCTTATTTATAGGTATTGATATATTAGATCAAGGGGGATTCATCCTCTTCTTAATATCTCTATATTTTTCACAAAGGCATTGAATTGCTTTTAGGCACATCTCTACATAGACAAGATTATCTGTGAGAGGGGCTCTTTGGTTTCTTCAGAACTATTTCTCTATTATAGTCTGTGTATGGGCACAGATCTGTTTTTAATGACATAGACTCAATATGTCATTCATTTGAAATAGAGACTCAATCTTGTCTTCTTCTTTGAATACCTCTTTGAGCTCAAGTGCTCAAATATCAGGAGATTGAAGGAATATGTTTCCTATCTCTTTAGTAATAATATATAAGCTGCCCTCCTGTCTGGATAGGCTTTTGTGGCCTAACTATACATCATACAATCACTTTGTTGGCAAGTTACTAGGTAGAGGTTCCTTTAGCACCTTATATCATTCTGCAGGTGTCAGCTCAGCATCAAGAAAGGTTGAGCCCACTTGTAACTCAGCAGAGTTCTCATAGCTATAGACCTCATATATGTCTATACTCTGATTGGTTGGTATCTCTGTGGTGAGTGTGATGCTCCAGCATGGATTGTTGGTGTCATATGACACTGTTGCATTAGTATTTGGATCTTCAAAATGACCTAGCTAGTAGCTTTCTTGAGAAGTTATTAAAGTTAATTTTATGAGGTTAAAGTTTCATGTGGGGTTGTTGCAGTGATATCACTGTTGTTTTCAGCGATGATGTAGCTACATGTGTTTACATGCACAATATGCAGGGTTATTATAAAAAATATAAGACTTTGTCTTATAGTTGTTAAAACTTAACCTTAAATCACACTGAAGTATGATAAACCCAGGTTATATTGGGTATGTACTTGTAGTGTAGGATTAAGGTCAGCTTCTGAGTAGGGATGCTGACTGGTATTACATGAAGTGTGATTGTGTAAATAATAGAAGTAGTAGTCTAGTATGATAAATTAAATAAAAGAATAAAAGTAATAAAAGTCTATAGTAAGGGTACAACCCTTACAGGATAAAAGTAAAGGAGAAGGAATTAAATAAGATTAGAAAGTTTTTGGAGACAATGAAACTACTAGAGAGACTCATCAATAAGACCAAGTAAATATTTCTTTAATATGCTGGCAAATTCTTCATTCAAGGTAATAAACTGTAGTGACATGAATATCAAGGACAGTATCAGCAAGTTGTTCATAACAAATAGGAATAATACTGATCTCTGATCAAGTCACATGATCAACTGGATCACAAAAGTTTTTATGTGACATAACACACTCTAGGTAACTGTTTCTGATAGCTCTCTATGACTTCAATATACACTGGATCATTGACACTTGCCACCAATGCCAAATTCAGTCTCTTGAACATGTCACAATATCCCCTATGGCTTAGATTCCTGTTTTTCTCTTTCACAAGGTTTATATTAACATTATGCATATACTTTTATTCTATAGCTACAAATACATTGTTTAGACTCAAGACTTGTTTACTGATTTGGTGGAATAACATGCTCTCACTCACAAGACTGGAAGAACTCTGGGCCAATTCACTTTTGAAGAAATCCTATATCACTGAAAAGAACTTGAAGAAATTGTTACAAATAATAGAATAGTCTTTGTTGCAGCTCTTGATTAGATCACTGATTGCTATCATATTTGACATATTCAAATTTTAGCTTATAACTCTCAATCTAACAGTATTGTCAAAATGACTCATAGAACTATTTGTGATAGACTTGTCAAGATATGTGCAGGATATATCAAAAATTAGTACAAATACACTCTTTACATGTTTTGGACCAATTGGGTCACTACTTGAAAATCAACTGATATGACTCTATATTATGCAGTATATGACATTGAGCCCCTTTATCTCTTCAATATCACTGAGATGGCATTCTTAGCCTCTTTTATTATCCACCATCTCTCCAACACTGAACTTCTTGCTACTCAAGCTCAAATGCTTCAAAAACATAATAAAGATCTTGCAAAAATTCATGACAAAGTCTTTGCTGCTTGCTATATCTCTATTTGTAAATTTAAAAAGAAAAACACTAACTGAATCCATGACTACAATTTTAGTCCCAGTGAGCTTGTCCTAATTCTCAACAAGAAGATTGAGCCTGACATCAGATGCAAGTACAAACCACAATATTTTGGACCTATGGTTGTGGTCAAACACCTTTGTAGTGGAGCTTATATACTTGCTGAAGTCAATGGTGCAGTCTCTCATCTCAAGTTTGCAGCATTTTGTCTCATCCCCTATCACTCTTGATCTCACAAATGACTTGAAATCATGGAATTTGTCAACTTGAAGGACTTGAGTAGTATCAAAGATGGTGACATGGCAGATTTAGGAATAGTTGATGAAGACAACTGAGAACAGTTACACTTAGAAAGAAAGAGAGAGATATGGGAGTAGCCACTCTTTTTTTTTTTTTTTTTTAACTCAAAAATTTATTAGGCAGTGCATGTTAGCAGTCTGCCCCCCAGAAGAGTTGGGGTACTAAGATAAATACAAATGGTCACCGAACTCTAACTAAGCATCTATCGGCCTTAGCTACCAGAGAGACCGTCCATCAAAGCTCAGCTCCAATAATTCCCACCCTCCAGTCACTGACCAAATGGAGGTACTAGATAATAGTCGATCCAAAGGGGTTCAACCCAGTGGTGTTGGGATAGCGCATGCGTGGACTAGCCACCAGTGCAGGAATGTACGGTCGCCCATCATAATTGATGATGAGCGGTGAGAGGGCATGGGGTTCCCTCAAAAGATGCTGGCACATAAACGTGAGTGCCACAGGGTGACCATGACGAACTGGTGAAAGTGCAAGGGAGCATAGCTACAACCCTGTGGAAAAGAGAAGAAGGCAGAGGAGCGAACTCAACTCAATGCTGGACAGGCCCAGTGCTATTGCTCACCAGACCAGAAAGAGGATGGACCAGGGTAAAAGAATCTCAGCCCAAAAAAAGAAGAGTGAGTCAAGTACAATGAAGTGCTCGACCAAAATAGTGGCAGCTTATTCAGCTGAACCACGGATTCAGGGTCACAAAGGTGACCGGGGGGCAGGCATGGCCCAAGCACACCAGAGCATGCTCAGACCAGCAGAAGAGTGCTCTAACTGACTGCTGGAGCAGAAGGGAGCAGGAGAGAGGAAGCAGAAGAGGCAGAAACTGCCTCCCCCACCAGGAAAGATCACGGTGGAGGAGTGAGCTCGAACTCAACACCGAGAGAGCCAGTGGATGTCACAAGCATTCCAGTGGCAGAGTGGTAAAGACCAGATGTCATGAACCCTAAAGTGACAGAGTATGCAGCCTGCGAGTGACCCTAGGAGGGCAGCAAGACTGCGAGGGAGGATGCACCCCAGAGCGAAGGTGGTGGTATGTGGGAAAGAAGGGTTAGGGAGTAGCCACTCAGCTACATGTGTGATACAGTGTTTTGATATGCTTGGATGCACATGGCAATGTGAACATGCAACATGAATTATGCTTTTGTGTGTTTTGATAGTGTTTTTTTCTATTTCTACTTTTAGTCATATTTTTAATAATTCACCATAATATGTTTTCTTCATGCTCAGGTAATCATTTCACTATTAGACATCTCCCCTTTCTACTCTTCAACCCTTTTGTTTCTCTTAGTATAAATACAGTTCTGTAATTCATAGTTTGAGATCTAATTAGAATCTTAATTCATCTCTCTTATTACACTACACTTAAAAGAAATCTCAAATATCTATCTTGTTATCTTATCTTGACTTTGTCCTCTACTCCTTGACTACTATCCCCTTCTGACTTGCAATCTTCCCTCACAGGTGATTGACAAGAAAAAGATATAGGTAATAGGAGATGGTTTATAACATAAGGCTATAAAAACAGAGAACTGACTAGAGCACAAACCTGACTAAAAGTTAGATCTTCCATGTGTTGATAAACTTATGAGCTCAAATTTCACTTCACTACATTCAGGACAATCACATAATAAAAGTAGTCAAATAAGATTAATTTCATTTACCTAACTAGTACATCACAAACTAGATTGCAATTAACCTACTCATGTATGACATCAAGTACAACTCAAGTGAGGACAGCCTCATCAAGTCAATACTACATGTCACAAGCCAATATCAAGGCCATCAATTAAAAAAATAATTTCAGAAGGCAAATACACCAGCCACATCATGGTATGCACATGAGTGACATTGGCAAGCCTGGATAGAAGAAGCAACAAACCAGCTCAGGAGAGCCAGAGCAGCCAGCATAGATAGGATCAGGGATGCAAGAGATGCACTGAGAACAGAAGATACAGAGAAGACATTGCAGCCGCCGAGACCGTCCTGCCCAAGACCCATGCCGCACAGAGAGACCGTGATGTTGACAAGCTATAGTACAATGCCAGAGTCCACGAACACCAGAGAAGATAAGACAAAAATAGAACAAAACAAAATGAAAAGGCATCCAATGCCGTTAGACAACTGCGCATAGAAAAAAAAATTTGAGGACAAGCAAGACAAAAGAAAATGCTCCAGCAATAAGTTGCTTAACTCAAGCCTATAATCATTTCCGAATGGAAGAGGCGAGTCACCTCATTACCACAGAGCCGCACATTGGCGAGAGAACAAAAGACAAAAGGGGAACAACTCCCCGGCCAGAGGTTTCCACGTCGAGCCAAACAGTTTCCATTTCGGAAGTGGCGAGTGGGGTTTCAACATGGCTAGGAGACGTTCCAATGGAAAGAAGGATGTTGGTTGACTTCTATGGATTGATTTCATGTCAGGATCAGAACTTCAAAACCATACGAGACGTACTTCAGGTCCATGGAACACGGGCTTCATTCCAAGCGCCTGGGCTTGAGGAATAGGCCTGCCGAGTTGCCAAGACCTCCGTTGTCGAAGCTGGAGGCTGTTGCCAAGAAACCCAAGATTACTCGAAGCCTCTTGAAGGTTGTCCAAGGATGCCAAGACCTCCGTTGTCCGAGCTGGAGGTTGTTGCCAGAGTTCAAAGATACTACATAGGTGGATGGAACCAGACGGGGGTGCGGGTCCAGGAGCCACAGTGTTCCGTAAACAATTCTGTGTCAGTATTAGAAGGACTCGAGACACCACATGAGAACGTACATGAGATAGGTAGACCGCGAGCTCTATAGCTTTGTGTTGAAGAACCATGGCTAGAGGAGTAGACCAGTCAAGCCACCAAGACCTCCGCTATCCAAGCTGGAGGCTGTTGCCGAGAATCCCAAGGTTGCTTAAAGGCTCTTGAGAGTTATCCGGGTGAGCGCCAGATCTAGAACCCGAAGAAGTCAGCATGATCGTGATAATGCCGTGAAGGCAAGTAACTCACTGTCGCCTTAGAACCCAAGAGCAGCGACACCCTAGAGAGGGATTGACTTGATCCCTAGCTCATGTTAAGGAGCAAGCAGACCAGGTCCAGAGCGAACGCCAAGGTCATAATCAGGTCCAGAAAGTAACATGACAAACACGAGCTCAAGAGCTGAGATGATAGTGGTCGAAAAGCAAGACGCGAATGACGACTTTTCGCAAAGCTCGAGGGGTTAAATACCATTCAGCCCTCTCCCAATTTGGTCAACGAGCACGGACCATCGTGCAGAAGTGAAATAAAGGATAGGGGCACAGCCTGGTCCTAGATCGGCTACCGAGAAGAAGGAGCAGGTGGACAGGACGTGGGAGTAACATGATCAGTCCAAATATCCTCTATCCTAATACAAAAAGCGCGATATCTCCTGATCCACGGCATGAATCGCCTCGAAATTTGAACGCGAGGTCAACAAGGTATCCATGAGGATTATATGTTCAAGGGATGGGCGAAGCATGAATATTGCAGTCCTAGTGGAATGGTTTGTGTCGGAGCGCCCAAGAAAGACACCAATCTTCGAAAATGTTGTGCGTGGCAAGCGAGGTGACAAATGAGGTGAAATTCGCGCATCGCATCGCACTATCGATCGGCCGAAAGGTGTATAAATGATAAATGACGCATTGTTGCTGACGAACAGCGAGGATTGTAGGGGACCGTGAGCGCCTCTTGAACCACGAGTCTATGTGTCTTGCAGTGATTGGCTGGAGGGTCGCTCCATTCTTCCGTTGAAGGGAAATAAACAAGGTCGAAACAGATATTGTATGGTCCGTGGGGTGGACTCGTTAAGGAGCTTGAGGTGGAAAGTATACCGAGGTTCCCTTCGAAGAAAAAAGGATAGCTCGGAGCGCGTTTATTCAGAGAACGACAGAGCTGGTAGGCTTGTAACCCGTCTTGCAGCATTCGGAAGCAAGAAATGGAGCGCCTAGTGAGGTGTTGTTGGCGGAGTGGTGACTAATAGTGATTGGGTCAACAGAGATGCGAGGGACCAGTTTTGATGGTGGACCCACAGAAGTAAGCCCTGATCCCTAACAGCGTGGCCTGGAATGATAGACTTGATTCAGAGTACAAGTAGTCAGCTCATTCAAATGATCTTGAAAGCTCCAAGTTGGCCAGGCCCTCATAGAAGTACCGAAGGTCAAGACTGAGCATCAGATGATTTTCCGGCTGAAGATATAGTACTCGCGTGGTCCTCCAAATACATCTCGGTTCAGTACCGGGTCCTCTCAAGGTTTTCTAAAATCCAGTGTGGCCGTGATGATTCTGGTGCACGGCATACTTGTCCTCGTCAGAGGATAAATTCTACCTCGAAACAGCATAGTTCTGACTTCCGACCCCGGAAATCATACTGGAAAGCGAACGTGAGGGGATAAACCCCCCCGGATATTTGGGCTCGGAGGGAGAGGAACTGGAAAATGCAGGTATGCTTCTTGAAAATTACATATGTCGGTGAGAAGTTCTGGCGGTAAGCAGGCGAGACAGACCAACTAGTTTGGGCGCCAACTCTACGCGGTATCAGCTTCGTCGCAAAGCTACGAAATGGCAGCAATTCAGCTACCGTGCTTTGACGAGGATCTCTGTTGATTCTCCGGCGTTTTATAGACGGTCAAGCTTTTTTTTTGGCGATGAGCTTCGAAACCCCAAGCGACGGTAGAACGTCCAACCCACCATGCGACCGGCGAGAACCAGCTCGATGAAATAAGGCATTGGTGAGGCACCTGGCGCATGCGGGAGGCTATTTTCTTGACAGTGAAACGATATGCAAGTGGTAGGATTGCGACAAGAAAGATGTAACTCGAGGGACGAAAAGGAAGAAGTAAATCTGGCGCCCTGATCCATGCTGGAGCACGAGGTAAGTAAACGTGACGTCTATACGAACAAACAACGCAGTTCCTCCAGTCCCCTCAAGCCTTGAGGACCTACCGGCCATCTTCAGTGCCAGCGATATATTACTCCGAACCATTCTTATTCTCTCAGTCATAAGCGGATATGTGGTATGTACCGGGAGAGGAACGGTAAGCTATTTCTACTTTTAAATTACACCTGGGTGCTTGAGTCGTTGATAAAAGCACCTCTCCAGTTTTCGGCAGACGATGTATTCAATACCAGCATGAAAGTGGCGCGACAGAAACCTCTGGCGTTGCTAGGCGCCCGACCTTGACTCACGCACTTATTAATCACTCTGGCCTTCCAATCTTCCTTTTCCCTCTCAATTGGAGGTTGGAAATGTAACACGGTGTTTTCTCGAGTATTAAATCTGAACCTCCCGGTTGGAACCCCCGGTACTCAAGGATACAAAGCTCGTAGACGATTGGACAATAGCAAAAGTAATGCCTACGCTGGATTCGCGGCTCCTGCATCGGACCAATGTCAAGCACGCCATGCAACGTACGCCCGTCATTCTCACCCGGCTTTCCTCAGTCCACTCACACCGTGAATTGACCCTCAAAGGTTTGGAAAGTGAATGCATCGGCAAGTCCGCCCGAAATCCCGAACCAATACATTCGTTCCACCCTGAGCACACTGTCTTCCAAGCGTCATGAAGACCTCAACTGCGTTTCTTATTGAAGGCCAAAGAACACGTCCCGATCCTGCCTTCCTTCCTTATCACCCTTTTCAGGCAAAGATAAAGCCACCAACCCATCATCAGCCAAGGCAATGATGACCCTGGTTTCAAACACCGCTAGATAAATGCTTCCATCAGCTTTCACGCGATCTGGCTCACTCGCGACATCATGCTATTCGTCCGTTGAACACTCCTGCACTCTTGTCGATTTTCTAATTATTAGTAGGTCATCCTCCTTGTATTTGTCTGTCTCTTTGGCTCACGAAAACATCTAGGAAATCTGCTTCACACACGATCTGCCATAACACCGAGCTCCTGAGATATGGACCCGAATCGCGACTGACATGGCTCATGTCTCTCCTCCATCCACTGTCTCCTTGCTCTGAACCGCATCTTCCACACTATTGATTCCATAAAATACCAAATTCAAACACGTCCGCCCAATGAACACTTTCAAACAAACCAAACTCACCAAAAACATATGTATGCATCTTATCCATTGAGCATCTACCGCCCTTCCGGAGATTGACACCTAGGCTCACTGCCATCCGCTTGGGTTTTACTCCGACGCGTGCAGGATTTGGCATCTATTTAGCCAAGGGGGTTGATTAACTCGAACCCCAAATTCTATGCATGTTTTCCCTTCCAACGGCACTCGAGCCTTTCGCAGTGAATGACGCCTCCACCGTCAAAACGATCACAGGCTCGCGGCCGCTGCGACAACGTGAGCTTTCGACCTTTCTTCTCCTCCTTGTCTCCTTGACCATCGTGTTCAACGTAGCGCAACAAGATATGTGTATACACTTTCAAATGTTAATGAGCCCAGTATTCGTGCGACTCCTAGGCACTCAAAATCTTTCGAGACCTCAGACACATATATTTATTGCACGTTTTACGACTGGGTATTGTTCCAGCAGTAGGATGCGTGTACTATACATGAATTAACAGTAGATGTAAAGTTCAATATATTCATGTTGCGTTCTGGACGTATGATGTACATAGTACTGGGGGATCAAGATGGTGAAGAGCTCTTCAACTTCTTTAACAGATACAGTATTCCAGTCCGATTCACTGAACGTAGCCGGTTCCGAGACGCGAGTCATTATTGCAGCAACGGACGACGTGAATACAATGCGCTTCAACGTGCCCTTAGGAAATCGATCAAGAAATTACATGCTCAGTCACCTGAAAAAGACGTACGACTTGGCTAGAACGCTCTTCAAAATCTCGAGCGTGCCAGCTACAGCGAGTGCAACCGGTTCCTGAGGGTCATCCGCTTCGAGCGTGATGGGTGAAGCCGTGTGGATAATGCCCTCGACACCGTCTACAGCAGCATCTAAAGCTCAATCCTATAAACGGAGGAAATGTTCAGCGCCATGTCAATGGATATTCAATTATTCACGCTTGCCTACGCTTGCCCACACTTATCACGCTCGTCGACCTCGCTAAAACCTACATGCCCGATATTCAATAGGGTGTTTACCTTGCCGAGGTCAGCAACAACCACGAGCTCCAATCGACCTTTCTCAATGAAATCATTGAATCTCTTCTCCAGGTCTTTAGTTCTACTCCGTGAACACACAGTTCCTCGAACAGAGTAACCACTTTTGAGCGATGTATCAACGACCTACATAGCAATGTAACCGTTGACACCGGTGACCAAAACTTTGGAGGGAGCAATAGCAACACTCATCATGTCAAAGGAATGTTGGTTTGAGAGGAAGTAATAGTAAGCGAGCCATGAGATAGAAAAGTTAGGCCTAGAGAAGAACGACTCGAACAAGTCGGACCGTAGCCTTAGCAAAGTTCGCCAAGAGATCTCGGAAACAAGACATAGTCGGTATCGGGCTCAGTCAGCTCGCTGACAACACCAAGCCTGCAGAATAGAGGCTTAGTCAATCAAAGCCATTCCCGAATCGATCAGCATTCACCTCAACAAGTTGCAACTCATAGTCATGAAGGGACACTGTGGTGCGGACTGCGATCGAGCACCGCGTAATAAATTGTTGAATTTTTTTTTTAAAAAAAAGGGGGGACACTGCGATCACATACGAGTTAAATGACCTCGCCAAATAAGGATGATTTTGGAAGGAGCTGCGCGGCCGCCACCTTCAAAGTATCTGTTGGAATAACTGTCTTGGTAGATTTGGAGGACATGTGGATGATCTAATACTAGTCCCCAGAAAACAAGTGTGTGATCTCTCCAAGCGGAACCTTCTTGTCCAAAGTTACAAGACACAAGAGCATTGGATTCAAGCCAGTTAAGTACAAACAATCTAAACCGATTGGAGAAGTTCAGCACCTGCAGGTATCTATATATCTACCACGGAACTTTCTGCCCGTCAATATTGATGAATTCGCCACCCTGGGCATCTCTGGTCGCGCCTTCAACAATATCAACTAGCATTTTCGCGGCGACGTCGGGTTCCATGGCCATGGCATCTTGGATCGGCGCTAAGGTTCCTGTTTTGTCCATAGTACGGCATGCAATGGCTGATGGAAGAATAAAATCAGTCGGATCCTCATCCTTCGCGAAAGCAACTCTCTTACCCATGTCAGTCTTGACAATTCCCGGAGAGAGAGGAAAGCAAGCTGGGGCGTCTAGATTAATTCACAGACGACGTGGTGAACAGAAAGGTCTTACTGATCCACTTGTTCTCGAAATGAATCCTCCTCGCGAGATAGTTTAAGGCAACTTTTGATGTGCCGTAGCAAGCGTACCCCGCAGGGAGATCGATGTATGCGGTCAAACTAGCTACAGCTGAGGTGAAGGGAATGAACTTTGGAGCTTTACTTTTCTGAAGCAGTGGAATGAAGGTCTGGAACAGAGTGAGGACCCCAGTGACGTTTATCTGCAATCCTGTCAAAGGCTTAATGTGTGACCTAGGATGAGGAGACTTTACCCTGTAATGTTCATTCATCAAATCGGCAGGTGTCTCCTCGACGCTGCCCAGAAAGTCGCCGGTACCTACAATCATTATTAGCTCGGAGTCATGCACGTTACCGAAATTGAAAAAGCACCTGCTACAGCTAAAACTGTGTCGACTCGTCCAAATCTGTCACCAACAATTTTTGCAGCCGCCTTGTTGGATGCCTCATCTGCAGCGACGAAGTGAACAATAGACACTTTGTCTGGGTGCTTGGTCTCGAGTTCATTGAGAGCGGCTGAAGGAGTCCTTGCTGCGGCGAATATGTGTACATCGTACTTTGTTTTCACAAGTTCTGTGACAAGTGCAAGGCCTTGAGGTATCAAATACTTAGAAGCTGAAATTGGATTTTCATGTAGAGAATGTCCTACCGAGGCTTCGATTTGCACCAGTGATGA
>KQ962211.1:106196-127565 GCA_001563735.1 Leucoagaricus sp. SymC.cos | reverse complement strand
CATCATCTCCAGTGGACGTACAACTACTGAGAAGATAGGTAACCCAAGGCACTACCTATTGGACCCTGAAATACAGGATTCGAGAAGGAAAACTTGAATTAAAATCAAACATACCCGAGCTGCAGAAGAAACTGGTCCAGATCGCTTAAATGAAATAGACAAAGTCCCCACCTTCGTTACCCTTACAACCGATATGACATATAACAATCAAGACGAACTCTGAAACAAGGACGCACCACGACCCTATACAACGATAATGAAATTATGAAACTAACAACCTATAAATAGATAAACAACAATTTCCGAACAACAAACTGGACAACGAGAAAGACAGAGAAGAAGAAGAGACAGAGATAGAGCAGATGACGCTGCAGAAGAAAATTGAAATCAACTCCGAAATACTGAATGACCTCATATGTGAATTGAAACAGAAGAAACAAGACCAGTCCACATTGAAAACAAAAACCTCGAATTCTGGAACCGACTCGACCCTGACACCCAACTCCTCCTGTTGGAACAACAATGACAACAAGACTCAAGAAACAGTGAAACCCGACCAGAGCCTTTTACACTTCCTCTTGATTTCGCCTCGACGCGAGGAAATACACCACGACAATCACCTTGAACCCTCTCCTTTGACGAGCACAGAAGCCCTCGGCAGATATCCTCATCTCCCAACCCTATACTCCCCGAGCTTCACGACAACTTCACATCTTTACGAAACACCTCTTCCACCAACGCCTCCCAAGGACGACAAATGGTGACCCAATCAACTACTCGAGACCCGAAAGTTTCAAAGCCAAGGGCCTTCACTGGAAATACTGAAGACTACGAACGATGGAAATCCGACCTCAACCTATTCTTTATTGCTCAACCCAACACCTATGACACTGACATGAAGAAAATCTACTACACCCTACTTACTATGGAAGGACCTGCGACAGAATGGAAACGAGCCTTTATCAAGGACAAGATGACTAATAACGTCCTCAATCCAGGATCCATCACTGATTTCAATACCGCGCTCGATACATCATTTAAACACGTCAGCAATAATCTCCAAGGAATCCATAGACTCCAAACCACGCGACAAAATGGAAGACCGATTGAGGAATATATCAATCAATTCAAGAACAAACTCACTATTTCCGGCCTTGCTGATGTTAACATGAGAATCGTCTTCTTCCTCCAAGGATTGGACCCACATTACTATACAAGAGTCCAAAACCAGAACCCCAACCAATCCTCTATCGACAACTTCTACGCCGCTGCCAGACAAGTGGCAGGAATGGAGTACCTTCAACCATATGTTCGCTCTTCAAGAGATTATCGACCATGAAGAGAACGCCCTCATTGCATGCGGAAAAGTCCTACAAAGCACCGTTCAAAAATGAACTATCGACCTTATACATCAACTAGAAAGATCCCTGAAGCCCCAGGATACAGTCCCATGGACGTCGACTTACTCGAACAACTCAATAACACTTGATACGAAGAGGAAGACTCTAGCGAATACGAGGAAAGCGAAACCGAAAGCGAAACCGAGAACAGCGATATTGAAAGATACATCGCCGAACGAGTTGAAGAAGAACTCAACTCCCTTCTTACTGAAGATTATGTGAAACTCAGAGCCGAAGGAAAATGCTTCCTCTGCAAAGAAGGACAACATTTCGCTGCCAACTGCCCTTTCAACAAGAAATTTCAAAAGTGAAACCCAAAAGGAACGAAACGACAACCCTCAAAATTCAAGAAAGAAAAAGGGAAAGGAAAGAGACCTCAATGTCTAGGATGACATCAGATCTTCAATGCCGAAGAAACAAGTGACGAGGAAATAGAAGAAGAACAGAAAAACGAACGATCAAATTTTTCGAAACGGAATTAGGAAGCGAGAACCTGAAAATTCCGGAAGAATTAAATCAAGTGAATCTCACAAATGAAAAACGACTATTCCACCTTCCAATAACTATTCATCCTCCCTCCGATCCTGACACTGTCTTTACCGCCCTTATTGATTCAGGAGCTAGTAACAACTTCATTGATCCGGAGCTCACACATCAATGGAGGTTACCACTCAAGCCGTTATCGAAAACCACGAAAATCTGAAATGCCAACGGATCGATGAACAAAGCAACTCATAGCGTCGATATTGAATTTACAACTGACAGACAAACTCAAACTGTCCGAGCCATGGTGACCAGACTAGGACAACCTCAACTTATCCTAGGAACCCCATGGCTACAAACAATGAACCCAGACATTGACTGGAAAAACAAGACCATCTCTCTCAATCGACAATCGATTTATGATGAGATATGCGACCAGATATCTGAAGGAATTGACTACATCAATTATGCTTACATGGACGACGAGGACAAAATAAACATCAAGACGAACACCTCCCAATTATTAGCTCAGAAATATGGTGATAAGAAGTCCAACGACCCTCGACAAATTGTACCACCTGACTACCATCAATATCTCGATGTATTTTCCGAGAAGAAAGCAAATCGATTCCCTCCAGATCAAAAATGGAACCACAAAATCGAGTTACTACCTACATTTGAAGTAAAACCGTTTCCGAATTACAAACTCGCTCCAAAGGAACTCGAAGAACTAGATAAATTTCTTGACGAAAACCTATCGAAAGGATATATACGACCCTCAAAATCACTGATGGTGTCACCATTTTTCTTTGTATCAAAGAAAGACGGAAAGCTTCAACCATGTCAAGATTACTGCTACTTAAATGAACATACCAAGAAAAACACCTACCCCCTCCCAAATATTGCCACTCTTTTCGACCAACTTGAAGGATCGAATTATTTCACGAAAATGGATATTCGAAGTGGATATAACAACATATGCATTCATCCACCTGACATATGGAAAGCCGCCTTCAGAACACCTAGAGGATTATACGAACCCACGGTAATGTTCTTCAGCATGTGTAATTCACCGGCTACCTTCCAGATGATGATGGACGAAATTTTCAAACCTCTCATCCACGCTAAAGGAGTCCTTATCTATATGGACGACATCCTTATCCACGCCGCCACAAAAGAAGAACTTAAACGACTCACACTCGAAGTGTTAGAAGTCTTATGGAAACACGACCTCTATCTGAAACCCTCGAAATGCGAATTCGAAAAACAACAAATTGAATATCTCAGAGCCATGATCACACCCTCGACGATTGAAATGGATCACGTCAAGTTGAAAGGAATAATGGAATGGCCGACTCCAACAACAATGTGAGAAGTATGCAAATTTATGGGTTTTTGCAACTTCTACCGACGATTTGTACGCAACTATTCTAAAATTGCTGCACCTCTTAACTGTCTCATGTCTACTAACATGACATTCGAGTGGACTACGGAGCACGATAAAGCCTTTCAAGAAATGAAAGCAATGTTTAACGAGAAACCCATCCTAGCCAAGGCTAACCTGGACCTTCCTTATGAAGTAGAAACTGATGCATCAGCCTATGCCTCAGGAGCCATTCTATATCAAAAGAACGCCACGGGATGACAACAACCCATCACATTCCATTTGCAATCTTTCACACCTAGCAAACGGAATTACCATTGCTCAGAACAGGAATTACTCGCAATTATTCACGCCGTGAAAATCTGGCAACACCACCTCTTAGGAGCACGACATCCAGTTATAGTCTGGACCGACCACGAGAACCTCACTTGATGGAGAAAACCTCAAGACTTAAACCCTAGACAGCGACGATGGCACGCTACTCTAGAAGAATACAAGCCAATGTTGAAATTACGACTTATCCCAGGAAAGAAGAACATCGCAGCCGACACACTTTCCAGACGACCCGACCTCACACCAACTGATCAAGATAAACGCAAAGTAACTCTCCTCGACGACAAATTTATTAATATTCTAGACAACAATTTACTTCAGCAAATCAAGAATAAAAGTGACTTGATCGAGGTAAAGGAATGGGATACCCCTATGACAGATATACCCCGCAGGAATGGCATACCCATTATACCTAATGATACAGACATACGATGACACCTATTACAGGCTTGTCATGATTATCCCACCACCGGACATCCAGGCCAAGCCGAAACACTTAGAAAACTACAACTACACGCTTATTGGCCCCACATGCGTGACTACGTCATCGAATACATCAAAGGTTGCAGAGAATGTCAAGCGCACAAGATTATACGACGACCTGAACATCCGCCATTACAACCTATCAAAGGACCCACGAAAACGCGACCCTTCTCCCAGATCTCGATGGATCTCATCACCAATCTTCCGAAATCCCATGGATTCGATAATATTTTAGCCATTGTGGACCATGGCTTAACAAAGGGGATAATTTTAGTCCCTACAACAAAAACGGCTACGTCATCTCAGATCGCTCAGTTATTAATTGACCATCTCTTCAGAAGATTCGGACTACCCGATAAGGTCATTAGCAATTGCGACCCTAGATTTGCATCAAAATCTATGCGCACCCTTTACAAAGCCCTCGATATCCAACCCGCCTTCTCAACTGCATATCATCTGCAGACCGATGGAACAACAGAACAGTTTAATCAAGAAATCAAGACGTATCTATCGATATTTACGGCAAACGACCCCAGTAAATGGAGCAAATATCTCGCTATCTACGAATACGTTCATAACGATTGACCACACTCCGGAAGAAAAGAAACTCCTTTTGAACTCTATCAAGGAGAATGACCTAAATCACTTCCCTGGAAAGAAGGCTGAACCAACAACCCCGATGCCAATTCCCGAGCCAGAAATCTTATAGCTGCCAGGAACTGAGCCCTCTTGGCACACAATCATGTGCAACAACAGATGATGAAGAAGACTAGTCATCTGCGCCTCCCGACTTTTGAGATAGGACAGAAGGTTTGGCTAAACAACAAGAACCTACCCCTATATTGAAAATACCGCAAACTTATGCCAAAACGAGAAGGACCTTTCGAGATCATCGACAAGAAGTCCCCATTGGTATTCAAGTTACGACTTCCTCCTCAATGGAAGATACACGACACTTTCCATGCCTCCCTTCTACTCCCACATACAGAAAATTTTCTGTACAGACGACATCACGAAAGGCCCCCGCCTGACCTGGACGAAGGAGAAGAGACCTATGAAGTAGAAGCGATTGTGAATCATAAGCTAATCAGGAATAGGTTCCACTATTTCATGAAATGGGAAGGCTATCTGACTTCGGAAAACACTTGGGAACCACCAGAAAATCTGGAAAAGGCAACCGACATTCTACGATGATATAAACGCCCACATCGACTTCCCTAAACATGCCCCCAACTCCTGAACCTACTGATAACATCACCCAAACGATCCCTGACACTGAACAACTCAATTGATTACTTGAAATTATCACTCATTGCCCTCATACTAGTCCTCCTCTTGAAACACAGAATCACGTTCAACAAAGTCAAGACAGCGAGAACGTACACAACTCTAGTACACTGGCCATACCAATGCTGACGACTCCATCCACATCACCTTCTATCCCAATGCCTCGACTTTCTACTCTCCGACCCTTACCCAACTTTTTCATTAACCAAAATGGAGAGTACACCTCATTCACTGTCGACGGGAACCCAGTCCAGGCTCCCTCCCTTGCCGGAAACGCCACAATTCTGGATCGATCCCTCAACTATTCCCTATCACAACTTAAATGGGATAACCTGCCCCTTGAGGACGACGATCTATGAAACACTCCTGCAACACTTACAAGCGTCAACTACTACAGGACGACAGTTGCTTCTAGCATACATTATGGGCGAATGCTACTCTGCTACATACAGTTGCTTCTAGCATACATTATGCGAGAATGCTACTCTGCTACTCATATCAAGCCGACCAAGCTCGACAAAGTCTTACTAGCCTTCACCTCACTGAGAATCTACGAAAGGCAATACGGTTTACTCACGTCAGAATTTCTATGGGCCAACTGTCAAACAGCACTCACCTCAGCTCACAAGATGGAAATCACTTTACAGCAACTTTTGCAATTCCCCGCCCTTCAAGAGCTCCCGCGCTCTCTACAGGAACTATACGAGAAACTTGACCACCACTTCTCGATGGTGGAAGAAACTCACAAGGAGGCACAAACGAATCTCAAAACATGGATCTCCCTTCTCACTATTCAAGAAACCCTCCATGTCATCAAACTATTGATTCCCAATGACGACAGACAACTCACCACACTCGACAAAGACAACAAGATGACCAGCGAGTCAATGACTCGACACATGTGCATCACCTTCACTCAATGCATGTGAACTCTCAAAGATCGATGCACCGAGAACGACATGATATTATGGATCAATCACCATCCTCCCCTACTCTTCCTCGAAATGACCCCTGGCGAAATACTTGAGAAAACCACCCAAGAAGCTCTCAAGTACCCGACATGGCCTCCAGGACTGCTTTACACACTGTTGATGGCTGGGAAAATAACTGAGAAGCTCAACATTGAGTACCTGAGGTACAACGCCCTACTCCACGAGGAATTAGAGCCCGATCACCTCCAGCTGCCTATCGACACATTAACCATGCTCAAAGAGAACTGGACATGAGCTGACATAGGAATTGCAGGCGTGGCCGCTGACGCCCCAGCAACCATGAAGGAGAACTTCCAACTTCTGATCGTGACAAAGAAAGAACCATACGAACCCGTCCTTTCAGCCATCTATCAAGATATCCTTCACCCACCTATGACGGTTACGACACCAACTATGACGACTACCCCTACGAGAATATTGGAAGTGTCTGATGCAGATGCACCAGAGAATATAGTGACCGGAATATGATATAATGCAAAAACTATGATAGTAGGACCTATACCTTATGGAACTGGAGAACACACCAACATATATGCTGTATTACCACCACTTCCTCGCACTCACCCTGACCATTACCAACTCACACAAAAACGAATCCACCACCCCAAAGACGACATCGCTAGCACTCTCCTTAATGACGTGGAGAGCCTACGTTTAAAAGGTATACTGGAAGAAACCTTAAACAAAGGGGATAATGTAATAGCCCAGGAGATCATTGATAACTCAATGATTTATACAGATTTCTATTGCTGGAATATTCAAGGAACTACTGGAGAGGACGACGAAATATTGAGAAGGCCGACCCTTCTACCAGAGGATATAGCAGAGAAGCCTTACATCGATCCTATCCTCTTAGACGCTTACAACAACCCTCCTTTCAGACGATATACCCTGAATGGAGAGTACCTGTGTACACTTAAGAACAGGTCACCTGACATAGTTGCGAACAGTTGGAAAATCATCGATGACTCACCAACACTCTGGCGTCATCCCTATATGGACTTCCAAGGACGCGTGCTTATGCAAGTCCTTGTATGACAGCTCCTAATGGGAACTTATCAAAGCAGGCGAATAACTCCCAACATCCAGATCGCTCTTGACGCAATACAGACTAAATTAACGACTCCACCACTCTCGCCGACCCTATCATATGCAGACATGCCAGTGTCTCCTCCACGACCTATTCCTCCTCCACTTCCCACCAAGGATTCCATGGACTACTCCACCGACACCAGCGAATCAGCGCATAGTATCACACAAAGCCGAAGTGTGTCCCCGAAGACCGACGTTACAGGATATGACCACTCCTGCTATACCACTTCTCCAGAACCTATGTAGGAACTATGACTATAACGTACGCTTCTATTATCTCACCCCTATGTCGTCTTCCATTTGATCACCCTGATGATCGACCTTCTTAATTCCCGAGTCATCATCAGCGAATGTATTATTAGTTACGACTTCTCCTGATTGACTTTTATAGTTTTATGATCCATTACCCTAGTAGACGTAAACTTCGGACTTCTCAACTTCGATGTCTAATTAGTGAATGTATTATTAGATTATAATCCTGTATGTAGTTCTTCCTCTTGTCCCTTTCCTCCCCTCCCTCAAATGTTTTCCTTTCCTCTCTGACTATTGGACTATGAACTTGTAGTATAGTTTAAGCGTTGACTTTGTTTATGCCTCATGTACAAGAAACTTCACTATGTAGACTTCTATCACCTCATATAGTTAGAAAAAGAATCTGTATGTATCTAGATAGAATGTATATATAGCGAAGAGGCACTCTCATGGAAGCTCAGCTTCCATCCTCTTCGGTTACTCGTCTACACTACTCCTAAGACGCTTTACCTTAGTGAGACGTCTCTCACGCCTTCACTGATTGACTTACTGTCAGAAGAAGAACCCCTGCATTATGGAGCTACCCACAAGTTAACCTCGCGTTAGCATTCTCAGCGAGACGTTATTCTCTCTCGTGAGTAAATAATCTTATTCCTGCCTCATGACTCATAGTAGGACGGAATGATGGTCGCACCCATTCTGGACCGAACTGGATGAGTATCGATTGATATCTGGCATATCGAATTGCGAGGGTACGGAGAAGGCTGGAGAGTTGTCTCCCCTCAGTCCCTTCAGAATAGGACTTGTGTAGTCAGCTTCCCTTTGGGAAAATGTAAGTATCGTTCACGACGAAGAACTGCTGACCCATAGGGATAGGCGCTCATTGCCCTCTGGGAATGAGGTCCTGCTGATAAGCACCCGTAACATTGCATGCAATGATGGTAACAACATCATGTTTGAAATTGAATATTTTGTTGATAAGAGTACAAGCCTGGGTACCTTTTTGAGAATCCCAGATATCAAACCATATAACAGCCATGTCAGAATGAGCAGAAGCTCTCATAACATGAGATAAAGAAGTGAGCAAAATATTGTCAAAAAGAGGATTATGGCAAATTATATAGAGGACGCCTTCAGCTGTAAGCTGATTAGATCCATCCTCATGCTATTTAGAGAGTATATAATATGAAACCCCAACAATTTTCAAATAAGACTTGGACATTGGTGTTCTAGGAGTGGACACTTCATCTGTCTTCATCTTAAGAGCTTTAGCAAACCACTCATGGATGATCTGAGTCTCAACTTGAGTGGGAACAAGATTGGTGTTAAGGGAGAGTCCAAGTGATGGTCCAGACCTCCCTTCAACAATGGAGGAAATGTGAAGCTTAGAGCATTCTTGAACAAGGCCATGGTTAACAGCCTCAAGAACACTCTGGATTTGTTTAGAGTCCATATGGGTGACCATTTCAGAATAAGGAATGAGGACCTGTTTTCTCAAAGGTTTACATGTAGTTGATTTAATGATGAACTTCTTTTTTGTTGGAGAAGAAGTGTTAGCAGGTCCACTACCAGCATTTCCAGTAGCAGCTTGGTGCATAGCAACAATATGGTCAGCTGGGAGCTTGTCGCCATAGAGTTTAGTGAGTTCAACAAGGTCAATAGCCTGTTTGACAGCACTAGTGGAAGGAGAAGAGACATTGGAGCATTTAGCATTGAAATGCACAGCATCCACAAAGGATTTTTGGGGGGGGGGTAGGTTTAGAAGAAGCAATGTTCTTAGGACTGCTTTTCAGAACAGAGGGCATTGGAGGAAATGTAGATCTAATAGGAGGCTTAGGGGGCATCCTAGGATCTTTGCAAGGCACAGGAGGTTTAGCACCTGTAGTAGAGATATGAATGATGTCAGGAACACCAGTTTCCATATTGACATCAGCTAAAGGTTGGGAAGTGGGAACAACCTCATGATTTTTACCCTTTAAGGGCTTTGGGTTGTATCAATGAACTTCTGGGAAGAAGAGTTTTTCGATTAATTTGAGAATAGTGAAGTTTTTGTCTTCTTGAGAGACATAATTCTCCAGCATTTCATTATCTTTGATGGCAGTAAAACCCTATCTTCCATCATGAATAGCAGTAATCAGATAAGCGAGCTCATCAGCAATTGCTGTATCAGGCATAAAAGTGCCTTTGTTAATGGAGAAATCAGCAAACCAGTTAGCACAGTTTTGGATGCCTATAGCTACATCATCAACCATATTATGAAAGTCATCAACAGTAGGACCATTAACAGCAGAACTGCTCTCACCTTGGGTGACAACAGAACCCTGACTTTTCCATCATGAACAACACCAATCATGGCATCAGGATCATCAATTCATGGCTGTGGCTATGCAGTACCAGCCACAGTATGCATGACAGCTTCAGTTTTATTATCCCACCCAGGTAAACCACAGGCAGAGGAATTGGAAACAGAAGAAAGAAGAGCTGGCCTGGGTAAACTACAGGTAAGCCCAGAAGTAGGGATGATTGGAACAGGAGCATTTAAAACAGTTTTAGCTATTTTTATATTAAGCTGAGAAACAGGAGAGGATGGTGTGTCACCGACAGTTTTATTGGCAGGGAAAAGAGATTGGCTATCCCAAGGGTTGGGATTAGCACATTTTTTGAGCCCAAACTCAGTGGGTGGCAGAATCTAGGATGGAATGTCTTGAACAAAAGGAGGAAAGCCTCCTTCATTTCAAACAGCATGGGACATAGTTGCAACTACCTGTTCTTGAGGTGTTTGTTGAATGACTTTATTAAAGTGTTGCTATTGATTGAGCAGTTGAGCATCATAGTCAGTGGAATGCTCTTGGTAACAAGAAGGGATGGAATGAGAAGAGGGAATATTCTCATTGACTTTGCAGGTTCCTAATGCCTGTATAGGAATAGGAGTAAGTTGTGCACTGTCAATGTATGGCAACTTGGTGTTAGTGGGGGTAGTGGCACCAGCAAGTAGCGCAAGTTGATTAGGAGGAGGCATCTTGGTCTTTAGAGGCATGGAGGCAGTTTGTTTGATAATAGGTGACTTAGATCTGTCATCACAGACTCAAGAGCTAGTGATAGAGCCAGCCCTAGAATTAGCATAGGAGCATTGATGTGAATGACCCTGAATGAAAGGGGAGAGAGAATTGTTCTCTTCATCAGAAGAGAATTTGTATTCATTGTCAAAGGGCACAGCCTTGGCTAACAAGTCTTCAGTGGCTTAAATGTCAACAGCAGTTGCTGAATGTCCAGCACATGTAATGATGCCCTTGAGCCTAGCTCCAAAAGCATACTTCGAACTTCCACCAGAGCTTTTAATGTCTCTACTTGTTACAACTCATACTTTTCTGGACAAACCCGACTAATACTAACTGCTTCTGAATTATTCCATTTCTATTTCTACCACTTTATACCTTACCACCTCTTTGTATATTATTTGTTTCCAAATATCCCTGCACACTTCTGCTTATCTCTCTTTTGATTCCATTCACTTCTTATTCCCATTGATTATTAGTTCTTATTCCTTTCTATATCCTTCTGCTCAATACTGATGGTTTCTGTTCTGCCTTCATGTTTCCTTTTATATTACACCTGCCTTTTATGATTTCATTCATACTTCATATGTTACTGCCCATTTCCCTTTATATGCCCTTTCTTCATACTATGTCATACCTCTTCATGATCTCTCTGTTGTCTCCATCACATGCCTGTCAAATTGCATAGTTTTCTGTTTATTCTACCTTCTTGTTTATCACTTTCCAATGTTTTCCATAGGTATATAAGTAGCAGATTACTGTCATGTATTCTCCAGTCTGATAATCGACTTAGTTCAACACTCTTAATTATTCCAACTTTAAACTATTTGTCCTCTAAGCTCCTCTAAGTCCTTTCGCTCTTACTCCTAAATTAGACCATCAGCAGTGAAATGGTGCAGCACATAAGCTGAAGCCAAGGTCCATTCCTGACTCCTTCTAATTTCTCTAATCTTGTGCCTCTGCCTCTGCCTCTATCTCTGCATAGATTGTCTCCAACTCTTTCTGATCCTTCTGTGTCTATTCCCTTTCCATCCTGTTTGGAACTTAACAGTATTATCAGACTGATCGTTCTGCTATTGCTACCATACCTCAACTATAACAAACACACATGCTCATAACTACCCCTCTCCTCATGTTCCTCTGTGCACTCATCATGCAGGTCCCTCTAATACCACCCCTCAACATGGCTCCTCTTCCACCACTCTCCATCATACTCCACAGTTCTCTAGTGGTCTGCCCTCTGGTAACCCCTGACCTCATTGTGATCCTTCCAGTCCCTTTACTCCATCCAGCACTTCTACCAACACTCTCTATTCCAACTTTGATGATGACTACCCAAATCCTCTGGCTGGTGATGACCCAGACCCTGAAGATGGCCCTGGTGGTGATCCTGATCCTGATGATGATCCCAACAACTGGTACAATGACCCAGACATTTCCTAAGATAATGACTCCTCCTTCTGGGCTCTCTGCTCCATAGCTGACAGGCTTGCAGTAGTGATTGAGGCCCTCGCTAAATCCATCAGGCCTTCTGCCCCACCTCCTACAACTACCAACAAAGCTTGGGTTTCTGAAGCTTTCACTGAGGAAGATCCCCTAAAACTTGAAAATTTCCTCTTCTAATGCAGTCTCTATTTTCACGCCAACTCCCACTCCTTTTCCACCAATGCTGACAAGGTCAACTTCACCTTGACCTACCTCTTGAGAGTTGCTTCTTCCTGGTTCCAGATTTCCCTCCATCAAGAGGACCTGGGCATCTACCATTCCTGGGCTGACTCCTGGCCCAAATTTTCCAAGGAGTTCTGCTCATGCTTTGGCCTGGCTAACTGGGTTGGAGAAGCAGCAGAGAACCTTGAGAGTCTCCATATGAAACACAGAGATAAAATTGCCACATATAACATCAATTTTATATGGTATTCCACTCAACTCAACTGAAATGATTCTGTATTTGCCCACAGATACTACAAGGGGTTGCCCAACCACTTGCAGGACCAAATCAGTATGTGGGAACAAGGCAAACCCCACAGTTTCCAGGAAATAATGCATATAGCCATCATCTATGATGACCACCACTGGGAATATAAATGTGAATGCACCCATGCCCATACCACTGAAAACCCACCTACTTCCTCTCAACCCTGCAAGAATCCCTCTGATAATTCCTCATCCCAATGCTAATCTACTTCCAACAATTGTCCTTCTAATCCCCATTTCCATAATAAGCAGCAATTATCATCTGCCTTGGGCCCGACCAACACTAACAAGAGCACCAACACTCAGCTTTCTCACCACCAATCTCCTGCCAAATCCTCCACTCCTGCTCTGTCAACATCTTCTTCTTCCAGCCAGCCTTCTGCTCCCAAAAAGAACCTCTCCAACATCTTGGGCAAGGATAGTAAGTTGACAGAAGCAGAGAAACAACACCACATCAAGAAGAACCTCTGTAGTTACTGCAGTATCTTTGGTCACCAGGTTGAGACCTGCAAATGCAAGAAGACCAACCAAAAAGCTCGCAGCCACAAGGCTGAACTCTCCATCTCAACTTCTGCTTCTGCTCCTGCTAAGGGTTCAGAAAAATAAGGAGTAGCCCTCAAGACTCTGCACAGGATGAGGGTCACATTGAGCTCATCTGTGCACCAGAGAGTTTCCACCTCAATACATCTGCTCTTTCAAATCTGAATTCCCTTTCTGTTCCTCTTCTTTTCCCTTCTCTTTCTAATGGACAAACTTCTCCTTCTGCTTGTACTATTATTAATAGCAGTTCTATCCATTGCTTCATTGATTCCAATTTTGTCTGCACATTTTCCACTCCTATGTCCCCTATCCTGCTGGTCAAGTTAAAGCTCTTTGACAGAACTTCTAATACATATATTACAAAACTAGTGCATCTCCCCACTGTCTTCCTGACTGGTGAATCAATCTCTCTTGACCTTTATATCACTCAGTTGGATCCCTCTTGTGCTATGGTACTTGGACATAACTGGCTTGCCTGCTACAATCTGTTGATTGACTGGGCTTTAAGCAGTATTTCATTCCAACTGCTACTGCTAGACATCACTGCCTCATCCTCTGTTTCCTCTTGGACTGTGCTGGCCAATGCCCCAGTTCAACCATCTGTCAACACTTCATTCCCACCAACTTCTGCTCTAGATTTACCATCCTCTGCTGCCAACATTCCTCGGCCTTCCATCTCCCTCATCAATGCCACTGCATTCCTCCATGCTTCCTGCCTCCTAGGTTCCTGTAATTTTTGTCTAGGCCTCTCTTCCATCTCCACTACCACTGGTGCCTCTCAAGTTTCTGATGCACCAGTAGACCTTTCCAACATGCCCACCAAATATCATGAATTTGCTGATGTCTTCAGCAAGGCTCGGGCTGATACCCTCACCCCTCACTGACCCTATAACTTGAAGATCAACATTGAGGAGGGTTCTCAACCTCCTGTCAGTCCAATGTATTCCCTCTCCCAAACTGAACTAGCTACCCTATGTGAATTCATTAATGAGCATCTTTCTATTAGTTTTATCTGCCCCACTTCTTCTCCTCATAGTGCTCTTGTCCTCTTCATTCAGAAAAAGGACAGTTCCCTACATCTCTGTGTCAATTTCCACAGTCTCAACCACATTACCAAAAAGGATCGCTATCCACTCTCTCTTATTTCTGACCTCCTGGATACTCCCTGTAAAGCCTGCTTGTACACCAAGATAGACTTGCAGCATGCCTACCATCTCATCTGCATCACTGAAGGTGATGAATGGAAAACTACTTTTCAGACCCACTACAGTTCCTTTGAGTGGTTGGTAATGCCCTTTGGTCTCACTAACGCTCCCACTGCTTTCCAGCAGTTTATAAATGACATCTTTAGTGACCTCCTCAATGTCTGCATTATGGTCTATCTGGATGACATTCTTATCTATTCTGACAACCCTGCTGAGCATCAGAAACATGTTCACAAGGTTCTCAAGCAGCTCTGACAATATGGCTTATATGCCCACACTGATAAATATGAGTTCCACTCTGAGTCTGTTGAATATTTGGGATATATCCTTTCTCCTGATGGTTTGAAAATGTTGGAGGACAAAATTAAGGTCATCCAAGACTGGCCACCTCTGAAAAAGGTAAAAGACATGCAATCTTTTCTTGGTTTCACCAACTTCTACTGCTGATTCATTTATAATTATTCAGACATTGTTATACCACTGACCTGCCTAACCCACAAAGCTATTAAATGGCAGTGGGATGAACAGTGCCAATCAGCATTCGAATCCTTGAAACAGGCTTTTACTACAGCTCTGATCCTCACTCATTGGGTTCCTGACACTCAGATCATAGTTGAAACCAATGCCTCTGACTATGCCCTTGCTGCAATTCTCTCAATCATTGCTGAGGACAGTGAAGTACATCCAATTGCTTTTCATTCCCACACTTTTAGTACCACTGAATCTAATTATGACACTTACAATAAAGAACTCCTAGCAATCTTTGAAGCTTTCTGCATCTGGCGACACTATCTTGAGAGCATGTCAATCCTGATCGATGTTGTTACTGACCACAAAAGTACTAACCTGCCAACAGGCCCACTAGAGTGAACTTCTTTCACAATTCAATCTCGTCATTAGATTCTGCCCTGGCAAACTCGGTACTAAGCCAGATGCCCTAACTAGACATTGGAATATCTACCCAAAAGGGGGGAATACTGGCTATGCTTCAGTCAACCTGCACAATTTCTGACTGGTTTTCACCAACAAACAACTTTCTGCATCAGTATGCACTACTTATCTTTATTCTCCATCCCTTCACACAGCTACTATAATTGATTTAGAAAAGCTGCATTCCAACATTATTTCCACTCTTCCATCTGATCCTATCACTACTAAACATTTAGCTAATCCTGAAGGCTGCTGGTCAGTCAATTCTGCTAGTTTCCTTCGCCTTGACAACAGGATCTATGTTCCTGATTCTGACAACCTCCGCCTCTGCATTATGCAATACAAGCATAACCATGTGCTTGTGGGGCATTTTGGCCAAAACAAGACTCTTGAGCTTATACATTGGGAGTACACCTGGCCTGAAATCTGGACTAACATCAAGGAATTCTGTAAGTCTTATGTTACCTGTATGTGTTCTAAGTACTGGCATCATTATCCCGATGGAAACCTCAAGCAATTGCTGATTCCCAAACAGCCATGGGATTCTATTTCTATGGATTTCATTGAGAAATTACTAACTTCTTCTAGTTTTGATTCCATTCTCATAGTTGTCAACTGACTTTCTAAGCAAGGTATCTTCATCCCTACTCATGACACCATCACTTCTGCTGATCTGGCCTGCCTGTTTGTTCTCCATGTCTTTTCAAAGCATGGAGTTCCTGCTCATGTTACCTCTGACTGAGGCTCCGAATTCATCTTGCACTTCTTCTGATCACTTGGTGAAACATTGGATATGAAGTTACATTTTACTTTGGGTTATCACCCGGAAGGCAATGGTCAGACTGAACGTACTAACCAGACTCTGGAACAATACCTCTGAGTCTACTATAACTATCAGCAGGACAACTGGGCCAAACTCCTTCTGCTTGTGGAGTTCACATTTAACAATATGCCCAATGCTACTACAGGTATCTCCCCATTTTTTGCTAACAAAGAGTACCATCCCAATATTACAGTGTATCCTGAATGCAACCTTGCTTCTGCCTACACTTGCCAATTTGTGGTTGATCTTGACAATCTTCAAGCTACCTTAAAATTGGAAATCGCTGAAGCACAGCAGCATTACCAACAGTCTGCCGATGCACACTGCCTGCCTGCTCCTGATTTCCAAGTCAGTCAAAAGATCTTTGTGAAAGCTAAGTATTTCCACACCACCCGTCCTTCTAAAAAGCTTTCAGAAAAGTATCTCAGTCTATATGAAATTATTGTGCAACCTGGCTCCTATTCCTTCACCTTCTGACTTCCTGAGTCCATGCACACTGTCCATCCTATATTCCATGTTTCTATGCTTGAACCATCCACTCCCAATCCATTCTCAACCTGCTCTGCTCTGCCTCCAGCTCCAGTTGTCATTGATGGAGAGTCTGAGTTTGAAATTGCTTGTGTTGTTGACTCTAAAATTGATTGGCACCAAGCATGCAAGCTCCTTTACAAGGTTATTTGGTTGGGTTATGAAGACACTGAGGATGAGTCCTCCTGGCTTCCCACCACTAAGCTTGAACACATCCTCAAGCTTATTTCCGACTTCCATGCAGCTTATCCCCATAAACCAGGTCCTCTTTCCTCATTGTAGTTATTTATCTCTTTATTCCACTTTATTTCTGTCTATTCCATTTTCCCTCTTATGTACCAAAGCCTTGTTCTCTCCCTCTCATCATATACTCTTCTATTTCCACCTTATTTCTGAATATTTCCATTTTCTCTCTTATTTTATACAAGTCTCTATCTCTCTCATCTCTCCATATATCGTAGTCTCCTGTTTTCCCACTAGTTTTCTGCTACTTTCCATCTCCTTCTGAATAATCTCTGCTCTGTCTCAAAACTTTCCTCTATTCTCTGATAATTCCTCTCTCTCTCTGTCTCTGTCTCTATCTTTTCCTATGTACATAGTTTTTATTTTCTGCTTCATTCCGCACCTCTCCACTTCCTTCCAACCTTCTCTGCCCCATTTTCATTTTTTTTTCTCTATTTGTCTCTTCAAAGTTTCACCAAGTTCCCCTTACTACTTATTTTCTGATCCTTTCTATTTTTTTTTCTATTCACACCAAAGAATTCCCAAGAAAAAACACTAAAAGTTTTATTCTTCACAGTGGTATAGTCCATTGTCCAAATTGTAGCAGTTCCAAGAAGATGCAGAAGAGAGTGGCCCTCTACATCTTAGTCCTCCTCCATCTCGTTGCCCTCCTTCCCAGCCTCTTTGTCCTCATCATCCTCTGGTGTTTTTCCACTTGAACTTCCTGATGATTGCCCCATCTTCCACAGTATATATTCATCCATCAAGTCAAGGGTCTTCTCCAGGTGGAAGGACATCTGGTTGGCAATTATGACTAGGTTATCAACAGTTCTGATGAGGGCCTTCATTGTGCTTTTGTTAATGTCAATGAGCAGCTGGTTCAGTTTCTTCTTCAGTGGCTGACACTTTTTCTTCTGCTTATAGCACAGCCCACAGGACTGAGTTGTGGCATCACTAGAAAGAGATCAGTCATTAGTGCAATCAAACAAATGGGAAATACTTACCCTTTCAGTGAGGCAACAACACAATCCAGCCCCAGGTCATGGCACTGCTGGCAGACTCTATTGCTGCCCATTGCCAATTGTGGCCAAATTATAATTATCAGCCCCCTCTTTTTTCACAGCTTCTTGACTACCATGGCTACTTCCTTGCTCTTGTCCTCATCCTCCTCATCCTCCTGCACCTGTTTCTGACTTGATTCTTCCAATACCACCCACAAAGATCCTGCCATTGACTCATCTTGAGACTGAGCATAGCCCTTACCTTTCTTCTTTGCCCTTGCCACCACCTTCTCCTTCTCCTTCTCCTTCTCCTCCTCAAGCTGACACCTTTTCACCACTTCCCACTCACATTCCTCCTTCTTGCACTCTGCATGCTCCTTTACCAATTGTTCTTCTTCCTCTATCCTTGCCAAATACCAATGTCAGTTCAGTCAGTGGTAGGGGTATTCCTGAAACCGAATGTCCAGGTGTGAGTAATGAACAGTTAAGAAGAGGAACCATCCTCTTCCTCCTCTCAATGCTCCTCCTCTTCTGCCCTCAGCCTTTCCTCCTCTATCTTTTTTATCACCTTCTCCTGTAACTGTCTTGTCTCAGTGAGTTGCCGCCAGCATTCTGCCACACCAACAGTGGGGGTCTGGGATTGCTGGGTCTGGGTTGGTGGGGGGCTTGACATAGTAGTAAGAGATTAAGAACAAAAAAATTCAAAGTCCACCTTATATATCTGGGGGTGTGTGATTTTCCCATGCAATTGATTCTATTGGCCTCAAAGGCTTGGCCTTAAGGGGGGAATACTGTTACAACTTGTACTTTTCTGGACAAACCTGACTAATACTGACTGCTTCCAAATTATTCTGTTTCTATTTCTACCACTTTATACCTCACCACCTCTTTGTATATTATTTGTTTCCAAATATCCCCACATGCTTCTGCTTATCTCCCTTTCAATTCTGTTCACTTCTTATTCCTGTCAATTAGTAGTTCTTATTCCTTTCTATATCCTTCTGCTCAATACTGATGGTTTCCATTCCACCTTCATGTTTCCTTTTATATTACATCTGCCTTTTATAATTTCATTCATACTTCATATGTCACTGCCCATTTCCCTTTATATGCCCATTCTTCATACTATGTCATACCTCTTCATGATCTCTCTGTTGTCTCCATCACATGCCTGTCATGTTATGTAGTTTTCTGTTTATTCTACCTTCTTGTTTATCACTTTCTGACATTTTCCATAGGTATATAAGTAGCAGATTACTGTCATGTATTCTCCAGTCTGATAATTGACTTAGTTCAACACTCTTGATTATTCCTACTTTAAACTATTCGTTCTCTAAGCTCCTCTAAGTCCTTTCGCTCTTACTCCTAAATTGGACCATTGGCAGTGGAACAGTGCAGCACATAAGCTGAAGCCAAGGTCCATTCCTGACTTCTTCTGATTTCTCTGATCTTGTGCCTCTGTCTCTGCCTCTGTCTCTGTGTAGATCATCTCTGACCCTTTCTGACCCTTCCACATCTATTCCCTCTCCATTCAATTCAGAACTTAACACTACTACTATTACCCATAACTTCGTATATCATAGCATGTTCAGTATTCATAGGATACTACCTCAAAAACAATGATGGTGGTATATGGGAAAGAAAACCCATCTAGAGGGCCCCTTGTGGGAAACTCTTACACACTTGTGTGATGTGGAATCAACTTAAGCCAGAACCTGATTATTTTAACTGTACCAGGCTGACTGGCATAGGATTTAGTTGATGTTATTTGCTACCTGGCCTATCACTGTAGAAATCAGCAGGCCTTGCCACATACTAACTGGCAAAGACTTAATATTAGCAGAATATCAAGTATAAAGATAAGTGTGTATTATACACAAGTACAGTTATATCAGCTAATGTCTGTCCCCCCAGTGCTTTTGAAGCACAAGATTAAATCAACTGTTTCTAGTCTCTCTTATTGCCAGGTATTAGTCAAGATCAACCCTCTGTCTTCCTCCTCCCAATTTCTGGCCCTTGTTGGTGCTGCTAACCACTTTCTTGGCAAGAGCAATCTTTAGGTTGACTTCTATCATTTTGCTTATAGGGAGATTTCCCTCCTCACATCTTATGTTGCCTCCTAGGATGAAATTAACCTAGTGAAGGCAGGTGTCCAGTACCTCTTCTCCCTTGCTGAGGGTGGAGTTGAGGCTGCTCTTCTATGTTTGTAATCTTATCTTAAGGTCATGAATGTTCCTTTCTTTAAGACAGATGGCCAGCAGGTCATTGCTGATGATGTCTAAGCTATCATGGAGAAGTCTCACATAGCTGCCTTGTTTACTCTTGTAAATAGCCCTTAGGTTATGCACAATTTCTGACATGCTGATACTGTTACTGTATAGTTCAACTTCTTGATTCCTAACCAGGTGCCACTGCTAAGCACTTGATTAGCACTTCTTTCCAGTTCAGCCCAGCTTCATGCTTTGTGTATATAGCCCACTCTCACTTCAGTATCTTTTTGTGTTAGCATTGTTGGCACTGGGGACACTCTACCCATGCCTGTCATTCTCAGGCTCTCTGATATCTCCAGTACACTAGTCCTCATACTGAGGCCAGTCACCATCTATATGCATCCTATTACAGGGGTGATCTCTCTATATACCCACTCCAGAATCTGACCTCCAAGGAAGCTTCATGCCCTTATGCTGCATGCTGTATGAACTGTAAAGAGGAGTACAGTGCAAGCAACTGACAGTACCCATATTGGCACTATCATTTCAATTAGGCTTAGCTGGCTGAAAAGTCAGCCTTGTCTGAAAGGATGTTGGAACTCAATGTGATTTCTTAGAAGATAGTGGAGGAGGAGTACAAGAGTAGGAGAGCACTCAACTGGTGTTGCTAAAACCTTGAACTTTGTCATAGGCCTCTACCTGAAGCTGAGTAGAGTAAGGTGGTATTTGTTAGATGCTGATTCTGATAGACAGTTAGATAGTTTCAATCTGTTATACCTCTTTGTAGTCAGTTTTAGTTGTACTTTTATAATGGTATCCTGGGCCACCAACCCAGGTGCAGACTGCTATTATATACTATATTATAAATTTATAATTAAAAAAAAAAAACTACTAAGAGTCAGAATTATATAGAGACAGTATAACTAAGTAGAAAGTCTAAACTAAAAAACTAATATCAAATGGGATGAAAAAGAAACTGAAAAGATATTGGAGAAAGTGTAGTCTAGACTGAAGAACTTACTGATATACCAACTCTCTTAAATAAGATGTAGAAGTGAATGAATCATTTGAAGCATAGAGATATAAATATGCAACTTGGCATACAGGAAGATGAGATAGAACATGGAGATGTGTGAACATAGCCTAGTGTGTTTTTTTTTTTTTTTTTTTTAAT
>KQ962211.1:76332-106111 GCA_001563735.1 Leucoagaricus sp. SymC.cos | reverse complement strand
AACTCTAACTAAGCATCTATCAGCCTTAGCTACCAGAGAGACTGTCCGTCAAAGCTCAGCTCCAACAATTCCCACCCTCCAGTCACTGACCAAACGGAGGTACTAGGTAATAGTCAATCTGAAGGGGTTCAACTCAGCGGTGTCAGGACAGTGCATGCATGGACTAGCCACCAGCACGGGAATGTATGGTCATCCATCATGATTGATGACGAGCAGTGAGAGGGCATAGGGTTCCCTTGAGAGATGCCAGCGTGTAAACGCAAGCACCACAGGGTGACCATGACAAACTGGTGAAAATGCAGGGGAGCATAGCTACAACCCCACGGAAAAGAGAAGAAGGTGGAGGAGTGAACTCAACTCAACACCAGACAGGCCCAGTGCTACTGCTCACCAGACCAGAAAGAGGGTGGACCAGGGTAAAAGAACCCCAGCCTGAAAAAGGAAGAGTGAGTCAAGTGCAATGAAGTGCTCAACTGAAATAGTGGCAGCTTATTCAGCTGAACTGCAGATCCGGGGTCACGAAGGTGACCAGGGGGCAGGCATGGCCTAAGCATACCAGAGCATGCTCAGACCAGCGAAAGAGTGCTCTAACTGACTGCTGAAGCAGAAGGGAGCAGAAGAGAGGAAGCAGAAGAGGCAGAGACTGCCTCTCCCACTAGGAAAAAAGGTACAGTGGAGGAGTGAGCTCGAACTCAACACCAAAAGAGCCAAGGTGCACTAGAACATCCAGTGCACCCTATGGTAAGGAATGGATGTCGCGAACCCTAAAGCAACAGATAGTGCAGTCCATGGATGACCCACAAGACCACAAGGAAGGATGCACCCCAGAGCGAAGGTGGTGGTACATGGGAAAGAAGGGTTGTAGCCTAGTGTGTTTGAGAGATGGAAGTGATAGAAAGAAGTACTTGTGACAGTAGGTGAATATTGCTAAATATAAACACAAAATTATTTATAAGATAACAACAGTCTCAGTCACTTGTTATATAGATGGGAGCTCAATATATTGATAGTACCTGTAAGATAAACAACAGTCTATGAAGTAATTACAAAGAAAGAACAAGAAGATGATATTAAGTAGCTCACCTCAGTCACTTGTTATATAGATAAGAGTTAAGGTGCTGGTACATGAATACTGGATATATATACTACTGGAAGTCTGTAGAAGTGAAATAATAAATACAAAGGTCTAGTAGGTAGTCTATACAGAACACATCTACAGTGACTCAAACAATTGTCCCAGTATTTGGCACTTTTTGATTGTTGGCTTAATAGCACTACAACAAAGTTAAATGAGACCAAAGTGTTAGTTAACCACTGAAAGGTGTTGATCAGGGCTATGAATTGAGTCAAGGTTCAAGCAATTTTATGAAGATCTCAAGGAGATATGCTTAATTCAATTTGATCACTCATTGGGACAATTATTTGAGTGAGTATTAAAAATATATAAATTAGTTATTCTAGTACTTTGTATGGCCTCCCTTTGCCTTGATTACTACTTCCAACCTTCTGGGAATGCTTTCTATTAAATTCTGACATGCCTCTTGTTCAATGTTATTCCACACCTCCTCTATCCTCTCCTATAACTCCCAAACTCCTTTAGCTATTCTTAGATATTCTTGAAGCTTGGATTTGATATGTTCCCAAAGGTGTTCAATGGGATTGATGTCTGGAGACTGTGGTGCCCAGTCCAGAACAGTGATATTGTTGTCCTCAAACTATTGGGAGGTTGTTTTTGAGGTATACTTAGGGTCATTATCTTGCTGAAAAATGACATCTTCAGCAGCAACACCTGAATTCTCCAAGCTGGGCAGTAGGTGGTCCTCCAAAATACTCATATACTGGTCTGTATCCATCCTCCTCTCAACCTCTGTAAGTTGCCCCACACCCTCCCAACCCATACACCCCCACACTATAATGTTTCCTTCTCCAAACTTCACTGTTTGAGATATCTCTCTACTGATCAGCCTCTCTCCAGCCTTTTTCCAGACCCATTGCCTTCCATCTAACCCAATCCTGTTGATTTTAGTTTTATCTAACCAAATTATCCTCTTTCAGTCCTCCACAGTCTATTCCCTGTACTTCATAGCAAATGCCAACCTCTTCTTTCTATGCACTGCAGTGAGCAATGGCTTTTTCTTCTTCACCACAGCCTTGAATGAGTTCTCCTTCAAGACATTTCTGATGGTCTATACAGAGACAGGATGGGCAATAGTGGAATTGATGTGATTGGTGGCCTGAACAGCATTGGTAGCCTTTCCAGAGGTGATTTGTGTAAGAACAGCATATTTATCAGTAGGAGAAAGTCAGGAAGGATAACCAGAAAAAGGTGTTTGTTAATTGGAAATGTGTTCCTGAAGAACTCTGGACACAGTAGACTTTCCAACACTAGTTCTAGAAGCAATCTGACAAGTAGGATAGCCATTGGAAGTAAGAGAAAGGATTTTTTCTTTCTGAGCAGAAGAGATAGAGCACATGATGAAATTGGAGGCCTGAAACAGTTTTAACCCTTATTATATAGCTTGAGATCAGGAACCAACCAAGGTACAGTTGTTATGGTAACGATCTGACATGTTTCTGATATCAGAAAACTTGTCTCCCATTGGATTCTTATATTTCTAATATCTACTCAAATAATTGTCCCAATAAGTAATCAAATTGAATTGAGCATATCTCCTTGAGATCTTCATTAAATTGCTTGAACCTTAGCTCAATTTATAGCCCTGATCAACATGTTTTAGTGGCTTACCAACACTTTGGTATTATTTGGCTTTGTTGTGGTGCTATTAAGCTAACAATCAAAAAGTGCCAAATATTGGGACAATTGTTTGAGTCACTGTATGTCAGCCATAGAGTAATAGACAAGTCAGATCCTTTCTTCTTTGATAACTCAGTAAATGAAATGATATCAGATGTTGATGTGTTTAGTGTGAGAATAGTATTAATAATCAGTAGTAAGTGTGATTCTTAATTGATTATCAGAGAACAGCATAATGGGATCAAGTTGGGTGGTAAATATCTGCAAAATGAGAGAACAAAGTCAAAAGGCCTCTTTAGTAGCATATATGGCACCAACATACTCAGATTTTATTGTGAACAAAATCACAATTTCTTGTTTCTTAGCACTCTAAGAAATAGCTCTGTCATTGATAATGAATGCATATCCAGATGTAGCACACTTGTCTTCAGCCATATTTCCATCTGCATTAGTGAAGTCTTCAAGTACTTGAGATTGAGTGCCACTATAAGTTAACCAGAGATTACATGTCCCCTTGAGATAATAGAACACATGTTTGACAACATCTCAGTGTACTTACCTAGAGACTTAGTGAAATGAGAGAGCATCTGAACTGTATATGTGATATCAGATTGAGTGCCAAGAGCTGCATATATAAGCTTGCTGACAGCTTCCTGATAGAGAACCTTAGCCATACAAGTGATCTTGACAGTAGATTTGGAGAAGAGGTTGGAGATGAGTTGAAGAAAAGGATCTATAGAAATAGACAGTGGTTTTGCATCATTGAGGCCAAATAAACAAATAGATACATCAATATACAAGCATTGAGAGAGTGAAACCATACCTAGAGTCCTGTCTCTCTTGATCTCTATTTCTAACAACTAGTAGATCTGTTACAACTCGTACATTTCTGGACAAACCTGACCAATACCAACTGTTTCTGCATTACTCCGTTTCTTTTCCTACCATTTTATATCTTACCATTTCTTTGTATATCATTTGTTTCTGAACATTCCCACACATCTCTGCTTATCTCCTTTTTGATTCCTCTCACTTCTTATTCCCATCGATTATTAGTTCTTATTCCTTTCTATTCCTTACTGCTCAATACCAATGGTTTCCATTCCACCTTCATGTTTCCTTTTATATTATGCCTGCCTTTTATGATTTCATTCATACTTCATATGTCACTGCCCATTTCCCTCTATATGCTCGCTTTTCATCCTATGTCATGTAGCTTCATTATCTCCTTGTTGTCTTCATCACATGCCCGTCGTGTCACATAGTTTTCTGTTTATTCTACTTCCTTGTTTATCACTTTCCGACGTTTTCCATAGGTATATAAGTAGCAGATTACAGTCATGTATTCTCCAGTCTAATAATCAACTTAGTTCGACATTCCTGATTATTCTGACTTTAAACTATTTGCCCTCTCTAAGTTTCCTCTAAGTTCTCTCCCTCTTGTTCCTAAATTGGACCACCAGCAGTGGAACAGTGCAGCACATAAGCTGAAGCCAAGGTCCATTCCCAACTCCTTCTGATCTTGTGCCTCTGCCTCTGCCTCTGTCTCTGCGTAGATTGTCTCTGACCCTTTCCAACCCTTCTGCATCTATCCCCTCTCAATCCTGTCTCAGAACTTAACAGTATTATCAGACTGATTGTTCCACTGTTGCTACCACACCTCTGCCATGATGAACACTCATGCTCATACCTATCCCTCTCCTTATGTTCCTCTGTGCACTCATCATGCAGGTCCTTCTAATGCTACCCCTCAGCATGGTTCTTCTTCCACCACACTCCATCATACTCTGCAGTTCCCCAGAGGTTTGCCCTCTGGCAACCCTTGACCTCATTGTGATCCCTCAAGTCCCTCTACTCTATCCAGCACTTCTACTGACACTCTCCATCCCAACTTTGATGACGACTACCCAAATCCTCTGGCTGGTGATGACCCAGACCCTGAGGATGGCCCTGGTGGTGACCCTGATCCCAATGATGATCCCAAAAACTGGTTTGATGAACCAGAAAACAACAACAATGACTCCTCCTTCTGGGCTCCCTGCTCCACAGCCGATCAGCTTGCAGCGGCGATTGAAGCCCTTGCTAAATCCATTGGGCCTTCTGCCCCACCTCCTACAACCACCAACAAAGCTTGAGTCCCCAAAGTCTTCACTGGGGAAGATCCTCTAAAACTTGAGAATTTCCTATTCCAATGTAGCTTGTATTTCTGTGCCAACTCCTGCTCGTTTTCTACTGATGCTGACAAAGTCAATTTTGCCCTAACATACCTCTCGGGAGTTGCGTCATCCTGGTTCCAGGTCTCTCTCTGTCAGGAGGACCTTGGAATCCACCACTCTTGGGCTAACTCCTGGCCCAAATTTTCCAAGGAGCTCTGCTTGCACTTTGGCCTGGCTAACTGGGTCGGAGAAGTGGCAGAGAATCTCGAAAGTCTCCGCATGAAGCATGGGGACAAGATCGCCACATACAACATTGATTTTATGTGGTATTCCACTCAACTCAACTGGGGTGACTCAGTCTTCTCACACCAGTACTACAAGGGGTTATCCAACTGCTTGCAGGACCAAATCAGCATGCAGGAGCAGGGAAAGCCCCATGGCTTCCAAGAAATGATGCATGTTGCCACCATCTATGACGACCATCACTGGGAATGTGAACGTGAATGCGCCCATGCCCGCACAGCTGAGAATCCAACCCCTTCCACTCAAAACTGCAAGAATCCTGCAGACAATTCATCTTCCCAACACCAACAATCTTCCAACAATTGTCTTTCTTCATCTACTCCCCATTTTCACAACAAGCAACAATTGTCATCCACCTCGGGCCTGACGCACAACAACAACAAGAACAATCCTCAGCCTTCCCAACAACAATCGCCCGCAAAGTCCTCCACTCCCGCTCCATCCACATCTTCCTTCTTTTCTAACTGACCTCCCGCTCCCAAGAAAGACCTCTCTAATGTCCTGGGCAAGGACAGTAAATTGATGGAAGCAGAGAAGCAACACCACATCAAGAAGAACCTCTGCAGCTACTGCGGAATCTTCGGCCACCAGGTCGAGACCTGCAAATGCAAGGAGGCCAACCAAAAACCTCATGGCTGCAAGGCTGAACTCCCAGCCTCAACTTCTACTTCCGCTCCTGCTAAGGGTTCGGAAAAATAAGGAGCAGCCCTCAAGACTCTGCACAGGATGAGGGTCGTGTTGAACTCATCTGTGCACCAGAGAGTTTCTGCCTCAACACATCTGCTCTTTCAAACCCTAATTCCCTTTCTGTTCCTCTTGTTTTTCCTTCTCTTTCTAATGGACTACCTTCTATTTCTGCTTGTGCTCTCGTTGATAGCAGTTCCACACATTGTTTCATCAACTCCAATTTCATCTGCATGCATTCCGCTCCCACTTCACCTATTCTGCCGGTTGAATTGAAGCTTTTTGATGAAACCTCAAACACTTATATTACAGAACTAGTGCACCTTTCTACTGTTTTCCCCACTAGTGAATCTATATCTCTTGACCTCTATGTCACTCGGTTGGACTCGTCTTGCACTGTGGTACTTGGACACAACTGGCTTGCCTGCTACAATCTGTTGATTGACTGGGCCTCAAGCAGTATATCATTTTGACCACTACTGTCTGACACCATCCCTTCTTCCTCTGTTTCCCCTCAGACCGTGTCAGCCAATGCCCCGGTTCACTCATCTGTTGACACTCCATCTCCACCTATTTCCACTCTGGATTCACCATCCTCCACCACCAACATTCCTCAGCATTCTATCTCCTTCATCAATGCTGCCACATTCCTTCGCACTTCCTGTCTCCCCAGTTCTTGTAATTTCCATCTTGGCCTCTCTGCCATCTCTGCTACCGCTGGTGCCTCTCAAGTCTCTAACGCACCAGTAGACCTTTCCAACATGCCCACCAAATATTATGAATTCGCCGACGTCTTCAGCAAGGCTCAGGCTGATACCCTTGCCCCTCACTGACCCTACGACTTGAAGATCAACATTGAGGAGGGCTCTCAACCTCCCATCAGTCCGATGTATTCTCTTTCACAAACTGAACTCACTACCCTCTGAGAATTTATTGATGAACACCTTTGTATTGGCTTCATTTGCCCCACTTTTTCCCCTTATAGCACTCCTGTTCTTTTCGTTCAGAAAAAGGACAGTTCCCTATGTCTCTGTGTCGATTTCCATGGCCTCAACCGCATTACTAAAAAGGATTGTTACCCACTCCCTCTCATTTCTGACCTCTTGGATACTCCCCGCAAAGCCTGCTTGTATACCAAGATAGATCTCTGACATGCCTACCATCTCATCCATATTGCTGAAGGCAATGAGTGGAAAACTGCTTTTCGGACTCACTATGGCTCCTTTGAATGGTTGGTTATGCTCTTTGGTCTCACTAACACACCTGCTGCATTTCAGCATTTCATAAATGACATCTTCTCTGACCTCCTTGATGTCTGCATTACTGTCTATCTTGACGACATCCTCATCTATTCCGACAACCCCACTGAACACCACAAACATGTTTGCGAGGTCCTTAAGCAGCTCCGAAAACATGGCTTGTATGCCTGCACTGATAAATGTGAGTTCCATTCTGAGTCTGTTGAATATCTTGGGTACATCCTCTCTCCTGATGGTTTGAAAATGTCAGAGGACAAGATCAAGGTCATCCAAGACTGGCTGCCTCTGAAAAAGGTAAAAGACGTTCAATCATTCCTTGGTTTCTCGAATTTCTACTGCTGATTCATTTACAACTATTCTGACATCGTTATTCCACTGACCCACCTAATCCGCAAAGCTATTAAATGGCAGTAGGATGAACGGTGCCAATCGGCATTCGAATCCTTGAAACAGGCTTTTACTACAGCTCCTATTCTTACCCATTGGGTTCCCAATGCTCAGATCATAGTCGAAATTGACGCCTCTGACTATGCCCTCACTGCAATCCTTTCAATCATTGCTGAGGACAGTGAAGTACATCCAATCACCTTTCATTCCCACACCTTCAGTACTGCTGAATCTAACTATGACACTCACGACAAAGAACTCCTAGTGATTTTTGAAGCCTTCCGCATCTGGCACCATTACCTCGAGGGTGCGTCAATCCCAATCGATGTCTTTACCGATCATAAAAACCTCGAGTATTTCTGCACTACAAAAATACTAACCCACCAACAGGCCTGCTGGAGTGAATTCCTCTCCCAATTCAATCTCATTATTAGATTCCATCCTGGTAAACTCGGTACCAAGCCTGATGCTCTGACTAGATGTTGGGACATCTACCTGAAAGGAGGGAATACTGGCTATGCTATGGTCAACCCACACAATTTCCGACCAGTTTTCACCACAGAACAACTTTCTGCTTCAGTACACGCCACTTACTTTCATTCTCCTTCCCTTCGTGCAGCCACTATAATTGACTTAGAAAAGCTGCATTCCAATATTATTTCTGCTCTTCCCACTGACCCTATTGCTACTAAACATTTAGCTAATCCTGAAGGCTGCTGGTCAGTCAATTCCACCAGTTTCCTTTGCCTTGACAACAGGATCTACGTCCCCAATTCCAACAACCTCTGCCTCTGCATTATGCAATATAAGCATGACCATGTGCTTGCGGGGCATTTCAGTCAAAACAAGACTCTCGAGCTCATATGTCGGAAGTACACTTGGCCCAAAATCTGCACCAATGTCAAGGAATTTTGTAAGTCTTGTGTCACCTGCATGCATTCTAAGTTCCAGCATCATTGTCCCTATGGAAACCTCAAGCAACTGCCAATTCCCAATTGGCCATGGGATTCCATTTCTATGGATTTTATTGAGAAGTTGCTGACATCTTCTGGCTTTGATTCCATCCTCGTAGTCGTCGACTGACTTTCTAAGCAAGGTATTTTCATCCCTACTCATGACACCATTACTTCTGCCAATCTGGCCCACCTGTTTGTCCTCCATGTCTTCTCAAAGCATGGAGTCCCCACTCATGTTACCTCTGACTGAGGCTCCAAATTCATTTCACACTTCTTCTGATTGCTTGGTGAAGCATTGGATATGAAGTTGCATTTTACCTCCAGTTATCACCCAGAAGGCAACGGTCAGACAGAACATACTAACCAGACTCTGGAACAATATCTCCGAGTCTATTGTAACTACCAACAGGACAACTGGGCTGAACTCCTCCCGCTCGTGGAGTTTGCATTTAACAATGCACCCAATGCCACCACAGGTGTCTCCTCATTTTTCGCTAACAAAGGGTACTACCCCAACATTACAGTGTATCCTGAACACAACCTTGCTTCTGCCCATGCCTGCCAATTTGCGGTCGATCTCGACGATCTACAAGCCACTTTGAAAATGGAAATCACTGAAGCACAGCAGCGTTATCAATGGTCTGCCAACGCACACCACCTGCCTGCTTCCAATTTCCAAGTCGGTCAAAAAGTTTTTGTGAAAGCTAAGTACTTCCGCACTACCTGTCCCTCTAAAAAGCTTTCAGAAAAATACCTTGGTCTATATGAAATTATCGCACAGCCTGGCTCCCACTCCTTTACTTTCTGACTTCCCGAGTCCATGTGTGCTGTCCATCCTATTTTCCACATGTCCATGCTTGAACCATCCACTCCCAATCCATTCCCAACCTGTTCTGCTCTGCCTCTGGCTTCCATCGTCATTGATGGAGAGCCCAAGTTTGAAATCGCTCACATTGTTGACTCCAAAATCGATCGGTGCCAAGTGTGCAAGCTCCTCTACAAGGTTATCTGGTTGGGTTATGAAGATACCAAAGACAAATCCTCCTGGCTTCCTGCCACCAAGCTTGAACATGCCCCCAAGCTCGTTTGCAACTTCCATGCAGCCTATCCCCATAAACTGGGTCTCCTTTCCTCCTTGTAATTATTCACGTCTTTATTCCACTCAATTTCCAACTGTTCCATTTTCTCTCATATGTACAAAAGTTTCATTTCTCTCTCTAGTTGTATACCCACGGTTCCACCTCATTCTGCAGATTTCCATTTCCTCTTCTATTTACTCCAAGTCTTTCTATCTCTCACATCTCTCAGTATATCATAGTTTCCATTTTCTGCTATATTCTGCTATGTTCCACCCCCCTCCGAATATCTTCCGCTCTGTCTCAAAACTTTTCCCTATTCTCCAATAATTCCTGTCTCTCTCTCTGTCTCTCTCTCTGCATCTCTCTGCTCCTTCCTATGTACATAATCTTCATTTTCCGCCTGTCCCTGCACCATTCTGCTTCCTTTCCAAACTTTTCCACCTCACTTCATTTTTTCTCCTATTCACCTTCTCAAAATTTCACCAAGTTTCCCTTTACCGCTTATTTCCGATTTTTTTGATTTTTTCTTAATTCACACAGAAATCCCAAGAAAAACACTAAAAATTTTATTTTCTCGCAGTGGTAATAGTTCTCATCCAATATGTAACAGTCCCAAGAAAATGCAGAAGAGAGCAGCCCCCGACATCCTAGTCCTCCTCCATCTCATTGCCTCCCTTCTCAGCCTCACCCTCCTCATCATCCTCCAGCATTTTCCTGCTCAAGCTCTCTGCCGACTGCCCCATCTTCCACAGCATGTACTCATCCATGAGGTCCAGGGTCTTCTCCAGGTGGAAGGACATCTGGTCTGTGATTGTGACCAGGTTATTGATGGTTCTGATGAGGGCCTTCATCGCGCTTTCGTTAATGTCAATGAGCAGCTGGTTCAATTCTTTCCTCAGCAGCTGACACTTCTTTTTATGCTCATAGCATGGCCCACAGGACTGAGTCATGGCATCACTAGGAAAAAACCAGTCGTTAGCACAATCAAGCAAAACGAGAAATACTTACCCTTTCAGCGAGGCAACAACACATTCCAGCCCCAAGTCATAGCACTGCTGGCAGACTCTATCACCGCCCATTGCCAATCGTGGCCGAATCATAATCATCGGCCCCCTCTTTTTCTGCGGTTTCTTGACTACCACAGCTACTTCCTTGTCCTCATCCTCCTTGTCCTCCCATGCCCATTTCTGACTTGATCCTTCCGACACTGCCTGTGAAGATCCTGCCATCGACTTGTCTTGAGGCTGGGCCCAGCCCTTGCCTTTCTCCTTCACCCTTGCCACTGTCTTCTCCTTCTCCTCCTCCTGCTGACACCTCTCCACTGCTTCCTGCTCATGTTCCTCCTTCTCGTGCTCTGCACGCTCCTTCACCAATCATTCTTCCTCCTCTATCCTCGCCAACTCTTCTTCCTCTCAACGCTCCTCCTCCTCTGCCCTCAGCCTCTCCTCCTCCGTCTTTTTCATCACCTCCTCCCACAATCATCTAGTTTCAGCGAGTTGCCACTGGTGTTCTGCCGCACCAATGGTGGGGGTCTGGGATCACTGGGTTTGAGTTGGTGGAGGGCTCGACATAGTGATAAGAGGTTAAGAATGAAAAAATTCAAAGTTCACCTTATATATCTGGGGGTGCATGATTTTCCCACGCAATTGATTCCATTGGCCTCGAAGGCTCAGCCTTAAGGGGGGAATACTGTTACAACTCATATGTTTCTGGACAAACCTGACCAATACCGACTGTTTCTGCATTACTCTGTTTCTTTTCCTACCGTTTTATATCTTACCATTTCTTTGTATATCATTTGTTTCTGAACATTCCTGCATGTCTCCGCTTATCTCCCTTTTGATTCCTCTTGCTTCTTATTCCCGTCAATTATTAGTTCTTATTTCTTTCTATTCCTTACCACTCAATATCAATGGTTTCCGTTCTGCCTTCACGTTTCCTTTTATATTATGCCTGCCTTTTATGATTTCATTCATACTTCATATGTCACTGCCCATTTCCCTCTATATGCTCACTTTTCATCCTATGTCATGTAGCTTCATTATCTCCTTGTTATCTTCATCACATGCCCATCACATTGCATAGTTTTCTGTTTATTCTACTTCCTTGTTTATCACTTTCCGATGTTTTCCATAGGTATATAAGTAGTGGATTACAGTCATGTATTCTCCAGTCTGATAATTGACTTAGTTCGACATTCCTGATTATTCCAACTTTAAACTATTTGCCCTCTCTAAGTTTCCTCTAAGTTCTCTTCCTCTTGTTCCTAAATTGGACCACCAGCAGTGGAACGGCGCAGCACATAAGCTGAAGCCAAGGTCCATTCCCAACTCCTTCCGATCTCGTGCCTCTGCCTCTGCCTCTGTCTCCGCATAGATTGTCTCTGACCCTTTCTGACCCTTCCACGTCTATCCCCTCTCAATCCTGTCTCAGAACTTAACAAGATCTCACCAAGATCTGTAATCTCTATATGCTCAGCAATGTCCTTCTTTTCCCAGTAAATAAGTTTAATTGTAGTAGTAACCATTGTGCAGTCATTGACATAAACAAGAATGATGATGAGTTCACCATTTGTGACCTTGAAGAAAATACTATTATTGATATCACACTGTGTAAATCCTAGATTGTCTACTAGAATCTTACACAGATGTTGATACTCATAATGGCCAGATTGTTTTAATCTATATAGCATCTTTACTAGATAGCAAACACAACTCAGATAGTAAGGATTAGTAAACCCAGGGGGCTATTTCATATAGATTATCTTGTTATCACTCAGTTTTCTATTTAGAAAAGTTGCTTTGATATTAATCTAGTATATCTCCATGTCCCTGGCTGCAGTGATAGTGAGGACAGCTTGAATTGATGCCAGGCATGCAACTGGAGTATAAGTGTTAAAATAATCAACACTAGGTACTTGGAAAAATTCTTGTATGACAAGTAGGCCTTATAATAAACAATATTTCTAGCTATGTCCTTTTTGCTCTGAACACCCATTTGGAGCCAACAATGTTGATGCCATCAGGTGACTCAACTAATTCCCATATTTTAGCTTTTCTCAACATACCTAATTCTTCTTCCATCACCACCTTCTATAACTCCCAATTAGGCCTTCTCATTATGTCTTTCAGGCTGACAGACTCTAGAGTCTCTGTATCACCTGTCTCAGATACAAAAACCCATACTTCTTTCTATTCTAGCTCCTTAGCAACTATCACAGCTCTCTCTTCTAGAAGATCACAAGCTTTAGGACTAGAGTTTTGAGTATGCTAAGAGTGTTCAGGTACTAGAGTTTCACTTTGTAATTCTTGGGCCACTGAAGTTGGGGCAACAGGGTTTGCTAGAAGCAGTGGATTTTTGGCAGCCAGTGTTTCAGTAAGAATGAATGAGTTAGGTAGAGAATTAAGATTATTACTTTTAGTGGATAGATAGCTGCTTGGAGTTTTATTCTTGTTTTCTGATGACTTCTGCTTCCTCTTGAGACCAATACAGCTACTGCCAATCAATCAGAAGTTTTGTTCAACTCTGACAAAGCCATTCTCAAACTATTACTCTCATAGTCATACTCAAGCCATCAATCTTTCTTTGCTCAACCATTCCACTTATCTCTACTTATATCATATACCCACACCTCTTCTTCCCATTCTTGCAATCTGCTTAGATCAGGTTTCTTTTCATATATAACCTCATAGAGAGTCTTTCTCTCAATGGTCTTTATACTGATATGATTCATCAATCATACAACATGGGCAGCAGCATTTTCCCAGAAGCATTTCAGAAGGGGAACTTGATAGAAGAGTACATGTCCACATTCAACAATTGTGTAGTTTCAGCATTCAGCAACACTATTATGTTGTGGTATATCATAGATGGTAAGCTTTGATTTGGCATCTTGGGACTTAAAATAATGCTAGAATTCTTCAGACATATACTCTCCTCCCCTATCTGAGTGTAGAACTTTGATGCAAGTGCTGAATTGTGTTTGGTACTAAGCTTCAAAGTTCTTGTATGCCTCAAAGGCATTTGACTTCTTTTCTAGAAACTCAATGTGAGTCCAATGAGAGTAGTCAGTTGTGAAGGTGACATAGTAATGTTGTTCCTTCTTCATAGCAACCTTGAATAGTTCTCACATATTGGAATATACTTCACCAGAGAACTCAGTGAGTTGTATCTAGTCAGCAAACTAGTCCATAAGCTGTCTCCCAGAATAAGCCTCTGGCATGTCAGTATCAAAGAACTTCAAGATGACAGGTATACTTAGATATGACAGAGTATTGGTGATAGCAGACTGGATCTTCTCAATAGAATAGCTCAGGCTAGTAAAATAGTATCAATAGGAATTAATACCAGGAAACTTATGAGTCTCCAGGAACTGTCTGGTGAAATGGGTAGGAGAAAGAGTGAGGATACAATATACTGTATGTGTTCTCAGCTTCTTAAGATGCAAATGCATAGAGATAAGGCCCACTAATGCCTCAACTCCACTAGCAGGAGAGGTGTAAAAAGTATCTGTAATCTAGATAGTAGCATACTACTGCATTTTGTTAAGAGAAGTGAGATGGGCCTTATGTGGATACAGCCAATAACATCAAAGATAAAAGCTATACATAGCAATAGGCACTACACACAACCTGTAAAGCAAATGCTTTTGCTTGGAAAAAAGACCCCTAAGCAAATTGCCCAGCATTTCCATGGCATAAACTGTGGAGATTGCTTTAGTCAAGTAGTACTGTATATGTTCATGAAAGTTGAGCTAGCAGTCAAAGTAAAAACCTCCAAAAGGTCTTTGAGCACAGAGGTGAATTACTTGTATAAGGGGCATATCCCAAATCAATGGGAGGATTATTGTCATTTTTCATTTTTTTTTCTTCATAAATTTATATAGCAGTATGCAATAGCAGTCTGCTCCCAGGTTATAGGTGTCTGGGGACTATGATAAATACAAAGACACAAAATGAGGCTATATAAACCAGAGCATAGTTACACCAGAAAATGTCCATCCCAAATTACTAGTGATTTTCCCACCCTCTAGCCACTAGCTGAATAACAGGTACTTGACCTCATGAACACAATCAGGAAGCACTTAGTGAGTGTGCTGATGCTGGAAAGCTGTCCTATCCTGATGCTTATCCTCTTGTCTCTTAAAAGTTACACCTGATGTGGTCATCTGTCCCTCCCAGTCCTGATTAGCTCTTCAAGCCAACCAGTCCCAATTAAAACAGTGCTACCAGTATAAGCACTTTCAGTCACTCATACTGTGTTCACCACCACAGTTCACACAGTGAGTGGTATGAGAGCATAGGGCTCCCTTCATAGTTGCTAGCACAGAGGAGTTGGCTATGGGATTGCCATGACAACAACTAGCAAGAAGACAATGATTGGCCTCAGAGTGAGGACTAGAGCACTACAGGCAATGAGAAGTCTGTGACCTACAGGTGCAAGTAGAGTGATCCCAACACTAACAGCACTAGCATATAGGGATACCAGCATGAGACTGGGCTACCTATACAGAGCAAAAGGCTAGGCCAAACTGGAAGAAAGAATTGATCAGGTGCTTAGCTGAAGTACTTGACTGAGAGTCAATGACATCAAACTAGACTGTAGCTGAGTTTAAGCATGCAGAATTTTGTATTATCTGAGGAGCATTAATAAGAATAAAAGAGAGGGCTATGTGCAACTTGGCCATAATGCCCTTCACATAATCCAAGTCCACAAGACTAGTGGTACCCAGGCAGAAGTAAGAAATATCCACAATCTTAAGATAAGACTAGGATGATAGAAGGGAAGCTTAGAGCTGATGGCCCAAATACTTGTGAATGACAGAGGTGACCAGCTGAGTCTCTTCAGCAGCCACAATACAGGAAGTGAGGAGAGAAATCCCCTCATAAGCAGCAACACAGAAATCAACCTGAAGGTCACTCTTGGCCAAAGTGTAGTTAGCAATACCAACCAGAGAAGGGAAGACTGAGGCAGAAACAACAGCCTCAGACTTAACTAAGATCTAATGCCAAGAAGGCCCAGCAACAGTAGACTTAATCTTCCTATGGGAAGGTAGGGGAGAGACAGAGGTCTGATACATAGTGATGGTGTAATCAGATGCAGGTCAGATACTGTCTTGGCCAGATTGACCAAGGTAGTGATATCATGAACAGTGTCAGCATATGATCTTTTGGGGGCTAGAGCCAAGAAAGAGACAGGGTGCTTCAGAGATCTAGGCAGCCTAGAAGGGGCTTGAGGATGGGGGGCCAAAGAGCAAACAGTAGTCTCTGAAGAAGGTATGTATGTGGACTAAGGGGGGGAAGAGATACCAGATCAGCTGACTCAGCTGACCTATGGGTCTGGGGGCCTGGAGATGGCTAGGAGACAAGCAAGGCAAGTATCTCCTTTAAACTAGGAGGAGTGCCTAGTGAAGCAGAAAGTCAGGAAAAGGATAGCTCATGCCATTCCTTGGAAATGAAGCCCTTCACAAATATGCCAAGCTTGAGTGTGATGCAAGCCTTATTATCCTCAGCAGCCCAGGGTTTATCACCTCAGGAGTTAAGTGCTGTGATGATATTGTTGAGAGCTCCTATAATGTTGTGAGAGTTATTAGCAGAAAGAATGTCCTTGCCTGGGAGAACTAAGGTAGCAGTCAGTTGCAATTGACATGATCACGTGAAATACGTTTTCTCAAATTTCTCCTTGATTTGGACATTTTGCGGAAAGATGGCTCTGAGAAAGGCTAGACATAGTTTATTAACAATTTTTCTTGGAGCTCTTTTGTTGTAGATTGGTCCCAAAAAGACAGAATATGGCCACAAACTTTACTTCCAAACCACGTGATCAGGTCAATTGCGACTGACTGCTACCTTATGCCAGGATGAGACTATGGGTAGGGAGCAGAGGTAGGAGTGAACACCAGCCCTGGTTCTGTACTAGTAGGGACTTTGTAAGATACAGAGATGAGAGTATCTTCTGGAGTCTGAATAGAGGTATGAGGGGCAACCTTTGGTGTATAGGGAGTGAGGCCTGCTTGAGAAGCTCTCCTGCAGACATACTTACCTAGCTTAGGCATTGAGAGCATAGGGAAATCTAGCTCAGAGGAAGCAGGCAAAGAGGGGGAAGATATATATAAGTCTCTTATCCTGGCAGTCTCAACTTCCAAATCATAACTAGCATTGCCACCCCAGGGGCAACTAGAAGAACCAGGCTGACTATTACTGGAATTGTCAGATATGGTGTACAAAAATGCAGTTCAAAATCAATATATTAATAGTGATAGTACATGGAAAAGGAGAGGTTGTTATTGTCATTTTTGAGGTAAGAAAAGTGGAAGAGCTTAGACTTATTATGCTCAAGCACAAGCCCAAACATCATGAAAAGCTTAAAAACAAACCCATAGGCCTGTCTGAAGTATATGAGATTGTAAGCTAAGTCATGAGCCTAGGTGATGAGAGTATTATTGTCAACATAAGAGAGAACATCACACTCAAGATGTGAGGCCCTTAAGTCACATAGTCTAATAATAGGAGCTAGATATAGTGCTGAGAGAACAGGAGAAATGGCTGACTCTTGACCAATGTCTATATCAGCAGAATAATATTCAGAAGAGAATAAGTTCTAAAGATATCTCATCATCCTCCTAACAAGATAGAAAGCAAAGAACTAGCACACATTTGCTGGGAAGCCCTGCCTGGACAAGATGGTCATGAGCATATTATAGTTTAAAGACAGGAAGAACTGAGCAATGTCAAAAGCAACAATGCTTGTCTTGAGTTCTTTAGCCCACCCAGCCTTAACTAGATGAGTAAGGAATAAACTAGTGTTCTCAGTTGACCTTTGTCAGATACTGTCTAGCTGGTTAGAATGAAAGACACCAAACTTGACATTATCAAATTGAAGATGTACAGAGAGCACCTTCTCAATCAGCTTCCTAATTATATTAAGTAGTATAATAGGCCTAAATGACTTGGACATCAAATAGGAGGGCTTACTAGATTTAGAAATGACTATGAAAACTGACTCCTTGAAATGAGAAGGCTAACACCCCACAGTGAGATAGATATTGGCCAGCACTAAGAAGTTTTCTAGAACAATGTCATCTGAGAGAACCTTCTTCAAATAGACTCACATAACATGGTCTAGATCAGGGGAAGAATGCAAAAAACATGCTCAAAGTGCCTCTCTAACCTCTAGTCCAGCAAAGAGAACCCAGTCCCACTCTGGCAGTAGAGCCAGCTCCTCTAAGATATTGGGATCACAAGACTATCTGGAGGCAGCATTGTAAGTCTTATCAAGTGCTCTTTAAAGGACATTCATATTATAGCATGACTTCCCCCAATACAAGATGGCCTTATACAATAGGATCTGATAGAGTTTGACTCAGGCCATAAGGTTCTAGAGTCTCTTATTCTCAGTTGCAATCTTCTCAATATAAGCATCAAAGAGACACTATTTAGCTTGGTGGGCCACCTTGTGAAACAACTTTCAGTGGGCAGAGTCCTTAGATATCTAGTACCTAACAACCAAGCAGAAGCACTCTTTGTTCTACTATGACTTAGAGTGCTCAGTAATAACAACCTCCTTGGCATACACATTCTATGCCAAGAAAAAGACCTCAGTGACTACAGCAGCAGCAGTCTTGACCTGATCAGAAGAAGATAGGCTCCCAACATTGAAGGCCTGAAGACCAGTAGCAAGATCAATCAAAAACCTAGATTTCCCTGAAGATTCCCTCAGGATTATCATGTGAGAGATCTGTATCTCAGATTCAGAGATCAGAACAAGAGTGGAGATTGGGACATGGTTCAAAGGTCCATAATGATTGAGATCCAATCTAGGAAGATTAGACATACTAGATAGAGGACCTGTGAAGACAAGATCTATTATAGAGCCAGCCAGATCAGGGTTGTGGGAAATATGAGTCAACCCAGAATTAGAAGGACAGACCTACTTGAGCCTGATATCAGAAGCAAACTCTAGAAGATATTGTGCAATAAGAGGGTAAGAGGTATAGGCAGGATTCCACATCTTAGAGTGATAATTGAAATCACTGCCTATATAAATAAAAGTAGACAGTGTATTGACCTCTCTGGAGAGAAGGTTGATGGCCAGACAAATATTGTCAGAATAGATATTGAGGAAATTCACTGCCCTCTTAAAAGTAAAGAGAGAAAGAATAAAAATGTCTCAGTGGTCAACAATATCTCACTGCATAGAGGGATAAAGATGAGCCAAGCATCTATAGACATATGCCATGACATGAAGAGTATGCTCATTGGTAGGCTTTCTAACCATATAGAGCCAATCAGGATGCTTGGACACACCAATGATATTATTGCTCCCCACAGAAGTCATTAACACTGTTTGTCTTATAGTTCTCCAAGGAGGTTCCTGAAAGAAGAGAATATCAAAAGTATCTTTGAGACTCTTAAGTATATAGTCTATATAAGCATAATTGCAATTCACATTCTGACTAAAAATATAGACATTCTTTACTACATCTCCAGATATGTCTATAGACACCTGGCTCATCTTCATCCCTCTATGTGGCAGAACATTATTGACTACTAAGACATATTTGTTCTTTCTCTCTTTACCTCTAAGGGGGCAGTGAATCTTCTTAACATCTATTCTGATAACATACATACTGCTATCAACCTACTCTCTTGAGAGGTTGATATGCTCTCTGCTTTCATTTACATGGGTAGTAACTTTAATTGTCACTCTGAGGTATAGAATCCTGTCTGCTCCTCACACCTCTTGGTTATACAATACCTTCTGGAGTTTGCTTCAGATATTAGGCTTGGATGGGCCTGTCCTTCTAATCCTGGATTGATGCATATTTCCCACAACCCTGATCTGGCCAGCTCTGTAATTAATCTTGTTTTCACAAATCCTTTATCTATGTAGTCCAATCTTCTCAGATTGGATCTCAATTACTGTAGACCTTCAGACTATGTCCCAATCTCCACTCTTGTCCCTATCTCTGAATCTGAGATTAGGATCTCTCACATGGTGATCCTGAGGGAATCTCTGGAGAAATCTGAGTTTCTTATCAATCTCATCACTGGTCTTTGGACTCTTGATATTGGAAATCTGTCTTCTTCTGATTGGGTTGAGGCAGCTGCTGCAGTAGTTGCTGAAATCTTTTCCTTGGCATAGAATGTGCATGCCAAGAAGATCATTGTTACTGTGCACTCTAAGTCCTGGTAGGATGATGAGTATGTGTATGCTATTGCTAGGTATCAGATATCTAAGGACCCTACTTACTGAAAGTTGTTTCACAAGGTGGCCTATTAGGCTAAGCAGTATTTCTTTGATACTTGCATTGAGGAAATTGCAACTGAGAATAAATGACCTTAGGACCTTATGGCCTAGATCAAGCTCTGCCAACTCCCCCTGTGTGAGGCTATCTTACATTAAGGAGAATTATGCCATGATATAGACATTCTATAGAGAGTGCTTGATGAGACTTACAATACTGCCTCTGGGCAGCCTTGTGATCCTTGTGTTTTGGAAAAGCTATCCTTGTTGCCTGAATGAAACTGGGTTTCTTTTTTAGGATTGAAGGTGAGGAAAACACTTTCTGTATATTTCTCATATTCTTCCTCTAGCCCAGACCATATTATGTGGGTCTATTTGAAAGAGGTTCTCTCTGATGACATTATTTTGGGAAACTTTCTTAGACTGGCCAATGCCTATCTCAAGGTCAGGTGTTAGCCTTCCTATTTTAAGGAGTTGATTTCCATAGTTATTCTGAAACTTGGTAAGCCCTCTTATTTGACACCTAAGTCATTCAGGCCTATTGTGCTACTTAATACAATTGGAAAACTTATTGAGAAGATGCTCTCCACATGTCTTCAATTTGATGGCATCAAATATGGCATTTTTTATTCTAACCAGCTAGGCAGTATTTGGCAGAAGTTAACTGAGAACATTAGTTTATTCCTTACTCATCTGGTCAAGGCTGAATGGGCTAAAGAACTCAAAATAAGTATTGTTGCTTTCAATATTACTCAGTTTTTCCCATCTTTAAACTATGACATGCTTATAGCTATTTTATCTAGACAAAAGTTCTCTATAAATGTGCAGTAGTTCTTTACCTCTTATCTTGTCAGCAGAAGAATAAGGTATCTTTAGAACTCATTCTCCTCCAAGTATTACCCAGCTGATGTGGGCATCAGTCAAGGCTCTGCCCTTTCCCCCATCCTCTCTGTATTGTATCTAGCTTCTATGATAAAGCTATTTGACTTGAGAGCTTCACATCTTGAGTGTGACATTCTCTCTTATGTTAATGATGGTACTCTCATCACCTAAGCTTGCAAGCTTACTAACAAGCTCATCTGTCTCAAGCAGGCCTATAGATTTGTATTTGAACTATTCATGGCTTTTGGACTTATGTTAGAGCACAATAAGTCTAAGCTTTTCCATTTTTCTCATTGTAGGAATGATGATAATCCACCCATTGATCTGGGATATACCTCTTATATGGGCAATTCTTCTCTGTACCCAAAGACCTATTAGAGATATTTAGGCTTTTATTTTGACTGCCAGCTCAGTTTCCATGAGTATATATAGTATTATTTGACTAAGGTGATCTCTACAGTTCATGCAATAAGGATGCTGGGTAATTTGCTTAGAAGTCTTTCTCTGAAGCAGAGGTATTTGCTCTACAGATCATATGTGGTTTCTATTATCATATATGGCTTTCATCTTTAGTGTTATGGGCTTTATCTGCATAAAGCCCATCTCACCTCACTTAACAAGATATAGCAGAAAGCTGCTATCTAGATTACAGGTGCTTTTTGCACCTTCCCTTCTGGTAGAGTTGAGGTATTAGCAGGTCTCATTCCCATACATCTGTATCTTAAGAAGTTGAGGGTGCATATGGCATACTACATATTTACTCTCTCACCTACTTACTCCACCAAACAGTTCCTGGGGACATATGAGTTTTCCAGTACCAAGCTCCATCAGTATTATTTTTCTAGGCTGGGACATTTGGTTAAGAAGATCTGGTCTGCTGTTATGGATACTCTCTCATATCTTAGTATTTCTGTCACTCTAGAGTTCTTTGATGCTGATATACCAGAGACTTGTCCTGGGAGGCATCTTATGGATTAGTTTTCAGACTGAATTCAGATCACTGAGTTCTCTCCCAAGGAGGAGGATGTCAATATCCTATGTATTTTGAATGCAGAGCTCAACAGGGCTCTGGTGCTCAACAACTATGTTGTTGTGGCCACTGATATATCAGTAGGTTGTGACAGAACTTTCTAGGCTGTTGTGGCAGCTTGGATCTAGGCTGGTGGTATGTCTGTTAGGAAATCTTGCCAGGCTGCTGGTAGGATTATCACACTTGATGTAGAGCTCCATGCCATTTAGATGGGCATCTTCACTGCATATACACAGGAGAGCATCTGTCATGTTGTTTTGTTTACTAACTACCCAGCTTCTGCTCAGTGGGCAGTGGACCCTTCTATTAGCAATGGGCAGGCTCAAGCTTTGCTTATCTGTCATTACCTTACTAGGTGGCTTGAGGAGAATCTTTCTCACATCTTTGTGTTATGACCTTAAGAGCTAACTCAGGTTGCAATTGTTGGCAAAGGCTTGAGGGCAAGTAAGAGAAGAGTACAATTGGTAAAGCATAAGGAATACAGTGCTCTACCTAGGGTACTTATACTAGGGGGATGAGGTAACACAGAGTGTACAGAAATAGGGAATACAGAGTAACACCAGGTAGTAGAAAATAAATACTACAGTCCATGAAACTATCCAGAGTAATCTACCCAGAGTCATAACATCACCTCCTCTTCAGGGTTCATGTCCTCATGAATAGGCAACTAATGTAAAGGTCCTCCTAAGATAGAACATAATGATGGAAAAGATACCCAACAGGAGTAACGGTAGTCCTTTAGTGAAGAAAGAGGTACCTCTCATAGACTCTGCATGTACAACAGGAAGAGGTGTTAATGGATTATGTCTATCCTTCAACTATAAATCATGAGAGGTCCTTCTTGGCTCATGCAATTGCAAACTGGGTGTGATGTTTATTGCAACTGATAAAGAAGGGAATATTGTCGAGACCTCCTTTGTAGATAGTAATATGACTGGTTTTGAAGCAAGTCTGGGTGTTGGTGTAATGCTGCAGGAATTCATAGACTATCTGAGACCAATAGTCATTATCACTTTCTCCATATTTCCATAAGGTGTAGAATCAATTAGGGGCAATAAAATAGGTAGGGGTGGATATCTTGAGTGAGTCAGCATCTTGGTGCTGAAGGAACTTGTGAAGGGCATGGGTGTCTTCAATGGCTGTGGGCCCTACCATGTCATCAGTAGGAGTATCGTTGGAGTCATAGTTGTCTATTTCAATGTCTTGTTCTCAAGCTATGTCTGTTGGTAGTTCAGTGGGATCTTCTGTTGTAGCAGGGGCTGGGGGAGTGTGTTTGCCAGTAGGGAGTAGAACAGGATATGGGTCAGTTCATGCATAGGATTAGATGACTTTGGCAATGTAATTGACTATAAACTATTCTCCAATGTTGTTACATTCATGGAGACATTCAGCGAGGATGCATTAGAGTGAGTGTGCCTTGGGCACAAGATGTGCAGTGTGAGCATAGTGAAGAGTGGCTGAAATACATTCAATGAAGTCCTGGGCATCCAACCCACAATGGCTTCCAGCACACAACTCAATAATATTCTCTTCTAGATCTGCTAGAATTGTGGTGAGGCTGTGTGCAGACTCTACAAAAGACTGGAGTTGTTCTTCCAGTACAGCAAGAGCATTGATAGAGCAGGTGAAGTCATTATATAGGTATAGTGGGTCTCGGAGAACCTGGTTGTATGGTTCTACTTCCTCCATGTTGACATGTCCTATGTCCAATGTTGCCATTTTCTCTGTTGGCTTAAAGGCTAGTGGTTTGACTTTGGCTGTAGTGTATTTGGTGGCTTGGAGAGTAGTGAGTAAGGAAGCTTCAGACTTCTTGGAGGTTGACAAGAGAGCCATTGCAGTTGGGTAGGGTTTGATGAATGACATTGCAATCAATAGAGTGGTCATATTCAGTGGTGGCAATGGAAGTGGTGATGATGATGATGAGAGCAGTAGAGGCAATTGCAAAAATAGTGATGTAAACTTGTTTGGGAGTGACTAGTACTAGAGTGATAGCCAGGTTGTGTTGACTGGGTCTGTGGTCCTTGTCATGGCTTTTTATCTGATTTTCAAGTTTCACCCCCCTCCTCAATTAGGTTTGCTCTGAGAACCTATCAAGGTATTCCTGGATTGCCTCCTCTGTATTTGACAGATGGGACTTGGATAACTATTGATCTTCTTCATCACCATAGCCCTTCCAGTGAACCAGATACTGGACCCCTCTACTCTGTTTTCAGTGACCTCAGATTTCCTCTACTTCCCATTCTTCTTTGGCATTGATCAGGTCCAGTAGTGGAGGTGGAGGTTGCTGTTGGATTAGAAACTTGGGTTTTCTCACCAGTGATAGGAGCACCTCATTGAACACATCATGAATAGCCCACTGAGGTGGTAGCTTGAGTCGATATGCTCCACTCCCAATCACCTCCAAGACAGGAAAGGGTCTATATCTCTAATAATCCAGTTTCTTGCTTGAGTGACTTGTTTTGATATTGGATGCTTCCAACCATACACTATCTCCCACTTGGTAGTTTTGAGCTGCCTTGTGTCTTGTATCATATGCAGCTGCCATGCTCTTCTGGTTTTGTTCCATGCTGTTTGCAGCAATTTTCCATGCTTTGCTGAGATTGGTGATAAATTCTTCCACTGCTGGCACTGGCAAAGATGTTACAGTAATTCCCTTCCATGGGTGTCTTCCATAGTTCAAGTAGAATGGGGAGTGATGTGTTGCTGAGTGTTGCTTGTCATTGTAGTGGAATTCTGCTGCTGCAAGCCATGATGTCCAATCATTCTGTTTATAGCTGATATATTTCTGTAGGAAGTTCTTGACTTCTTAATTGATCCATTCTGTCTGTCCATCTGTTTGGGGATGATATGCTGTTGACAGGGCCCATGTGATCCCAAGTGCTTTACATAGACCTTCCATAAACCTCAAAGCAAACTGTGGTCCTTAATCACTGATAATCTTTCTCAGTAACCCATGTAGTTTCCAGATATGGTCCTGATATAGAATGGCTAGCTGTCCTGCTGTCAGGGATGTCAAGGTGGGTAGGATACATATCATTTTGCTGAAATGATCCACCATGACTAGAATAGCATCATATCCATCAGAAGGAGGTAAGGGTCCAATAAGATCTACTGAGATTTTCTCCCATGGGTGTGTCGGAACAGGTAGGGGGTGTAGTGGCACTGCTTTTTGTTCTTGATGGATTTGTGTTCTCTGGCAGGTGTCACAACCCCCTATAAATCTCTTCACATCTTGTCTCATACTAGGCCACCAAAAGTCTCTTGCCAAGACTTCTAGTGTTTAGTGTTGGCCTAGATGTCCTACATCTGGTGCATTGTGGAATTCCTGCATAATTTGCAACTGTAGGTCATCTCCTGGTGGTATGTAAATCCTCCCTTGATACTGAACTAATCCATCATTTTCTGTAAACCCCTTGGAGGGATCTGTGAGTCCTTTTGCTACCTCAGTTTCTTGGACTTTGCAGTTTTGGATTTGTTGTTCGATATCTATGCCAATAATAACCTTGAAATGCACTTTTCACAATAGGATGATGGGAATGGTGGTATCATCTCTGATGTTTATCCTTTATACTAGGTTCTTTAGGAAGGTGACTTCCTTGTCATCTTCCTTCCATTCAGGTTTGTCATAGCAAGAGAGAATGTTGGCTTTTGTGTTGGTCTTGCTGGGAATATGCCTAATGATGAAGTCATAGTCTTGTTGTTTGAGATACCACCATATCTGTCTCCCATTAAGCTTTTGTGGCTCCCTAAAATACTTTAGGTTCTCATGGTCTGTCCACACTTCAAATGTTTCCTGTGCATCTAGGAGGTATTGCTACCAGACCTGTAGTGATTCCAAGATAGTGAGAAGTTCCTTGTCATAGATTTCATAATTTCACTCTGCTGGGCTCATAGTATGTGACATAAATGCTATTTAGTGCCATTTGTTGTCCTGTTCTTGAGATAGAATGGCCCCTATGGCATATCCTGATACATCAGTTTCTACTTGGAATTTGCCATCTGGTCAAGGGAGGGTCAATACAGGTTCTTTGGTGATGCATTGTTTCAGCATATTGAATGATTTTTGTTCATCAGGTCCCCATTTCCAGTCTGTTTTGCCCTTGAGGGCATTGAGTAGTCCTGTGATGTTACTGAACCCTTCTATGAATCTCCAATAGAAGTTGATGAAGTCTAGGAAGCTTTCCACTCCTTTGACATTAGAGGGAGTGTTCTAATTCCTGATGGCCTTGATCTTCTGTTGTTCCATCTCAACTTTCCCATTCCCCACTTCAACTCCCAGAATTGGCACCTTTGATACTCCAAATTTGCACTTGGATTGTTTAAAATAGATCATCGTGATCTCCTCATCCTGTTGTTGTTTACACCACATGGGACAGTGAACCTCCTTAACATTTACTCTGATGATACTCATATGGCGATTAACCTCCTTGCTTGGGAGGTCAATCAGCTCCCTGCTTTCATCTACATGGGCGGTGACTTCAATTGTCACTCTGAGGTGTGGGACCCATCCTGTTCCTCACACCTACTTATTGCCCAGCATCTCTTGGAGCTGGCTTCTGATATCGGGCTCGAATGGGCCCAGCCTTCTAATCCTGGGTTGATGCATATCCCTCACAACCCAGATCTTGCTGGATCTGTGATAGATCTTGTCTTCACAGCACCTTCTGTGTCTGTAGCTGATCTGCCCAGATTGGATCTTGATCAACATGGGCCTTTGGATCATGTTCTGATCTCCACTCTTCTTCCCCTGTCTGAGATTGACATTTGGGTTTCGCATATGGTAATCCTGAGAGAGTCTCTGAAGAAGTCCAGATTCTTGATTGACCTTGCTACTGGTTTCAGGTCCCTGGATATCAGGGACCTGGATTCTTCCGATTGGATTGAGGCTGCTGCAGCTGCTGTGGCTGAGGTCTTTTCCTCTGCATGGAATGCCCATGTGAAGGAGATTGTTGTTACAGGGCGGTCTCAGTTGTGGTGGACCAATGAGTGCTCCACTGCTATTGCTCAGTATTGGGAGTCTTGTGATCCTGATGACTGGAAGGCTTTTTGCAAGGTGTCCTGCCTTGCTAAGTGGTGCTTCTTTGATGCTTGCATTGAGGAGGTTGCTGTTGAGAATCAGAGGCCATGGGATCTTATGGCCTGGGTGAAGCCCTGCCAACTCCCACCTTGTGAGGCTATCTCGCATTGGAGAGAGTCTTGCCATGATATTGCCACCCTGTGGAGGGCACTTGATTAGATGTACAATACCACCTCAGGGCGGCCCTGTGATGTCACAGTGTTGGAGGAGCTGTCTCCACTTATGGAGCAGGACTGGGTCCCTTTTTTGGTGTTGGAAGCAAGGGAGGTGCTGCTGACACACTCTTCACATTCCTCACCCAGTCCAGATCATGTTACATGGGTCCATCTAAAGAAGCTCTTCTCTGATGATGATGTTGTCAGGAAGTTCCTGTTACTGGCTGATGCCTGCCTCATGGTGGGGTATTGGCCATCACATTTTAAGGAGTCAGTTTCAGTGATTATTCCCAAACCCAGTAAACCCTCCTATTCTATGCCCAAGTTGTTTAGGCTGATTGTTCTGCTTAACATGATTAGGAAGCTTGTTGAGAAGATGCTGTCTAGGCATCTTCAGTTTGACAGTGTCAAGTATGGCATCTTTCATTCTAACCAGCTAGGTGGTATTCAGCAGCGGTCAACTGAGGATGCTGGTTTGTTCCTTACTCACCTGGTCAAGGCTGGGTGGGCTAAAAAACTCAAGACAAGTGTTGTCACTTTTGACATTGCTCAGTTCTTCCCGTCTTTGAACCATGAGATGCTCATGGCGATTTTGGCAAGACAGGGGTTTCTGGTGAATATACACCATTTCTTTGTCTCTTATCTTGTAGGGAGGAAAACCAAGTACCTTTGGAATTCCTTCTCTTCAGGTTTTTATGATGTGGATGTGGGGGTTGGGCAGGGGTTGGCCCTTTCCCCCATCCTCTCTGCTATCTATCTTGTGCCTGTGCTCAAGATCTTTGACTTGCATGCATCACACTTGGAGTGTGATGTCTTGTCTTATATTGATGATGGCACTCTCATCGCTCAGGCCAAGGAGTTGGCTGACAACCTGATGCACCTCCGTGGCACATACAGGTTTATATTTGACTTGTTTGTAGCATTTGGACTTGTCCTCAAGCATGACAAGTCTGAGCTCCTTCATTTTTCACGTCAAAAGGGAGATGATAATCCACCTATTGACCTGGGGTATGCTCCATATATGGGAGACACACCTCTCCATCCCAAGCCATTCTGGTGGTACTTGGGCTTCTATTTTGACAGGCAGCTCACATTTCATGAGCATGTCTGCTATTATTCTACCAAGGCTATCTCCACTGTTTGTGCTATGGGGATGCTAGAAAACTCACTTTGGGGGCTTTCTCCTAAGCAGAAGTGGTTGCTTTACCAGTCATGCATGGTGCCTATTGCCACATACAGCTTTTGTCTTTGGTGTCATGGGCTTCACCCTCATAAGGCTCATCTTGCTTCTCTCAACAAGATACAGTGTCACGCTGCAATCTGGATTACAGGTGCCTTTCACACCTCCCCTTTGGGTGGGGTTGAGGCATTGGCAGGCCTCATCCCCATTCATTTGCATCTTAGAAAGCTGAGGTCCTGGGTGGCATACCAGGTCCTTACTTTGTTGTCTACACACTCTACCAAGTGGCTGCTTGGTACAAGGCAGTTTCCTGGCACCAATCCCCATTGGTATCATTTTACTAGGCTTGGCTGCTCTGTTGAGAAGGTTAGGTCAGCTGTTGTTGATACCCTCTGGTATCATTCTCTTCCAGTCACCTTGGAGACATTCAAGCCTGATGCCTCAGACGCTCACCCTAGTAGGCAGCTTTTGGATCACTTTGGTGATTGTGTACAGGTTGTTGAGTTCGACTCCAAGGAGGAGGATATCAACATCCTGCAGGTTTTGAATGCAGAGCTTGATAAGGCTACTGCACTGGATGACTGTGTTGTGGCAGCCACAGATGTATCTGTGGGGTGCAACAGTGCATTCCAGGTGATTTCAGCTGCTTGGGTTTGGGCAGGTTTTTTTGCAGTCCCACCAGGCTGCTGGCAGAGTGACTACTCCTAATGCAGAGCTTCATGCCATCCAGATAGGTGTCTTTGCTGCATGTGCGCAGGAGGATGCCCACCATGTTGTTTTGTTCACTGACCACCCTGCTTCAGCTCGGCAGGCAGTGGACCCTTCTGTCAGCAGCAGACAGGCCCAGGCCTTACTTGTTTGTTGCCACCTGCAGAAGTGGCTGAGGGAGGATCCCTCCTGCACTTTTGCATTTATATAGGTCTGCTCCTCTTTGGAGTGGCCTTTGCATCATGTAGTGCATTGCTTTGTAATAGACCCATTTTTCAAGGTGTCTGTGGGGGACTTCCCCTTCATGACCCTTAATTATATTCATATGGCCAAGGCTCAGGCCTGTTGTGATGAGTGGACTAGGCAGTTCACTTCATCAAGCTCCTCTGAGAGAGACTTTTTGCACCTGACTGATATCAGGGGCAAGTGACTGACACCCACTTACCTCTCTGGGGGTATGTAGCTTAAGCATTTGCATGATTCACCCACCTGTGCCAGGGTCTGCCAGGTGGTTTTGAAGCATGCACCTATCAGGGAGTTCAGACATTGGTTTAAGCTCTCTAATGATCATTCTTGCCCTTGTGAGTCTGCTTGTGTGCAGACTTGTGAGCATGTCTTGACCAAGTGTGCTGACTTTGGTCCCCCTCAGCACTTTTCCAAGCTTTGGGATGAGCTGCTCAAGTTTTGCAAGGAGAACCCTAGGGCATTCTCCTTTGTGCACCTCTCTGGAGGATAAGAATGGTGTAGCCACTTTTTGGCAGTCACTGGGTTTTCTGAGGGCCTTTTGAGGTTCTTGGGGGGTCTGGCATTGGCGGCTGATGGGGGCTGTGCTAGCTGCTCCTTAGCACTCACTGTCTGCCTTGTGTGGGGTGAGGGTGAGGGACTCTTACCTGCTCTTCGTCCACCTCTGGGTGTAGGGAGGG
>KQ962211.1:53340-68726 GCA_001563735.1 Leucoagaricus sp. SymC.cos | reverse complement strand
AGTCATACTATCCATGGAATGAGTGAGGGTGGGAAGGCCTCAAATGTGGCAGAGCACCTGCTAGAGCACAAAGCTGGGAGAAAAAACAAGGATTTGCATCTAAAGATATATAAGCTGACTGACATAGTCAACGCCCTTTTCCAAAGAGCATGACAGCACCAGCAGTAAGAGATTAAAGGGCATGAGAGCCTGAATATAAAAGATCCAGGCTGTAAAGTCCAGAAATAGTCTAATATTCAGAAGATCCAAACATCGGAGAGGTAGGCCATAAGGCTGCCCAAAGGGGCAAATATGCTGCCTCGCCAGCAATAAATGCTAACAAAGAAGAAGCATTGGGGGGAGGCCAAAGGGCATGCCCAAAGGGGTGAATATGCTGCCTTATCAACGATTAATGCCAATGAAGAAGGGGAGGGCCTATAGTTGGGCCCAGGCTATGGCTAGACTGTGCTGTCAGCCAATTAAGCACTGTGGATGACATTGTAGTGTAGTATGAGACAGGGGAAGCCACAGCCGATAACATGGCTGGGCGGAGGGTTAAGTGCATGGTGTATGCATGTCAAAAATGTGACTTGCACATGTAACAACAGCACACAAGCAGGAGCAAAAGGAAAGTGGACCACCAGCAAGCAGTGCTGGTGGTAGTAGAAGTTGTTGGTATCCCAGGGAGCCTTAGAATCCCAAAATCAGGCAGTAGGGACCACAAAGTGAGGGAATGGCAGGCATCAAAATGAGCACTAGAGGAGTCTTGAGGATCAAAGGACTAGCCCAAGAGATGAAGACATCACCAAAATGATGATATTGACAAAAGAATGTTGCCAGGATCTAGGGACCTGCTGGCAAACATATGGGACACACCAGGGGGATCAGGACAATACAGACAAATCTATATTGCTACAGGAACCAGCCAGTCCAGTGCATGGAGAGAAAAGAGAGGTGACAACTCAAAAGTCATTGCAAGGTGTGTCAACCAATGAAGGCCAACAAAGAATGCCCAAAGGCAGTCGAGCATCGCTCGAGATGACCCCCTCAGCACATTCCCAAAAGAGAAGGTGGTGGTAAGAGGTCAAGGAGGGATTGTCTCTACCAGTTCTCCTATTTTGATCTTGTGCTGTCAAAGTACTCTAGCTCAGGTACAAAGGATTTATTCTACATTTGTACTATGGTCTAGATGATGGGTGCAGATAGTTGTATTTATTGTATATCCATTCCTTCTTTATGTTCTTGTGACATATCTGAACTTTCTGATTCTTCCATGTTTGTTCCCTCTGGTGTCAATTGTCTGCTAATGTCAAGCAACCCTAATGCTACCAATAACTGTGCAAGTTCTTTATTAGATTCTCCTTCTGCTTCTTCATGCTTGGGTTTGTCTTCATCTGGCTCTGTAGTCAACTCTTCTGGTGTTGTCTTATTGTCTCATTCTTCCTGTAATAGCTGTTGCATGTATTCTTTGTCTGCCAGTTGTTCTTCTATACTTGCTGCTAGTGTATGCTGTTGCTTCCTTCTAACTGAATTGTCCTGTTCATAGGACCACACATATTTGTGCCTTTGTTCTGTTCTACAAGGTGAGTTTGTGATGCTTTACCAAATATTACAATCTTAAGAGCTAACTCAGATTGCAATAGAAGCAAAGGCTTGAGGGCAAATAAGGAAAAAGTACAATTGGTAAAGTGTAAGGAATGCAGGGCTCTACCTAGGGTTCTTATACTACAGGGCCAGAGTAACACAGAGTAATAAGGAATAGGGAGTACAGAGCAATGCAGAGTGATACTGAGCAGAAAAAAAATAGATACCTCAGTCTACTATGGTCTATGAGTCCTATCCAGAATAATCTACCCAGAGTTGTAACAGTCAGCTTTGATAGAATGTGGTATTGGCAGCAATTTGGATAAGGCCCATTCTTCTGCTATTAAGATGACAGTCCTTCACAATTTTAACAACAATGGTGGTAATTTTGACAGCAGTAACAGTACTTTATGCATGGAAAGTCTAACAACTCTGATCAAACCAGTAGTGACATCTGCAGTGTTAGATAGTAGCCAAACCCATGTTTTCAACAATGTAGGCAGAGTATATCTGCTTCTAGACCCTGATATTGCAAAATATTTGGGTAGTGAGAGTAGTATGATAGCTGAGACAGTGAAGATTAAAGGGGAGTCAATGATAGAGGACAAGGAGCAGGTATAGGAGTGCAACAAGATACTATTTGATGACATTGATCTAGCTGCCTCTAAGTCAAAATGGAATTTTGCAATTGAGCCTGATGTTGACAGTGCTATGTATTATGAGACTCACCAAATCTGAGTTGAGCAAGATCCCTCTCCCCATCCTGACAACCTGTTATCAGCATCCCTATCCCCTGATTACCAAGTTAGTAATCAGGTGCTGAATTCTCATGCAGATAATCCTGTTCTCATCATGATTTGAAGGAGAGTGTTGGAAAATGAGTGACTGTGAGTGACAAATGTGTGCCAAGGCCATGAGTGTGTGCAGTGACTGTGTTGTTGCATCATTCCTGCATATTGTCTCTTTGTGTCATTGTACCACAATGTGTGCAATTTTCTGTGGTTTTCATTGTTCTATTATACTTTGTGGACATTCTAGATAGTATAAACACCATATATTTACTGTAGCAAGTTCCTCAGTTCTCATGTGTCTTTGAGTGCTGAGGTGAGCTCAAGTATGCTTATGCCTATGTCTATACCTTATGCTAACCTTTGTGTAGTCTGTTATTTCTACAAGTACTTGTTATCTAATATAGTTCTTGTATGTCTTTGAGTGCTGAGTCTGTTATTTCTATAATATATTGTATATGCAATGTATTGGCACTTCAGCTCTTGCATCAAGAGGCTGAAGTGAGTCTCTCCTCTGTCTTTAGTTATCTGTAAACTAATCTTATTTTTCAGTACATATTGTATTATTTCTACAGGTATTTCATACTAGTTCTTGTGTTGAGAGGCTGAATACATATTGTATTATTTCTACAATTAATCAGTCTCAATATTCTCTGACTTTTGCCATTGTTCCCAGTTTTTGAAAGTCCTCTACTATAGCTGAGTCAGCTTAAGTCTTTTTATAACTAAAATAGATCTGTCCTAAATAGGCAGAACTCTGCACAGTATGGTCCAGAACTCAATTCAATTACTATAGCTTGCTATGTTTCTGAGTAATATGGTATAGAATTCAATTGATGTGCTATAACTGACTATGACTCAAAAACAGGATTTGCTGATGCACAGACTGTTCCCAAAAGGGAAGGTAGTGGTAAGAGGTCAAGAAGGGATTGCTGAGTGAGTCAGGCCTTAGCCATTCTCAAACTGCTCAACCACATGGCCTCAGCAGACCATTCATATGTGGCAATGGGCTGGTTCCCTGGAGCGAGTGAATTAATGACTGAAATGAATGGTTCGAGGGGTTCCACCATATGCCAGATTGTTGGACAAATGATGGAAAACAAGCAAGGGTGGACAAATGCAAGAGCAACCAAGGTTCGGAACTTCGATCTCCTTGTGCATGAAGTAGAGCAACAACCTTGGCCCGGACTTTGGTAGGAAGAATTATAGGACTTTTCATAACGAGCGTTGGAAGAGAAAGACTGACTGAACTGCTCTTCGGACCGTCAATACGACTTGTCTTGATCGCATTGATCCACGCCATTGATGCATTTGGCTGGGTACCCGAGAGATAAATATCGGGATGATCCTGTTTGACGCCCCGTTGGGAACCAAATAACCAAGTCACTTTCCCTTAGTTCGTCTTGACACTGAACATGAGAACGCGTTCCACGGAAGTCATGAACAGCTGCGCTATTTGAAGATAGAAGCACTGTCTGCCACATCGGAAATGCCACGGGGCAGCCACAGGGAATAGGTTTATTTAGAATTCACCATTGTCCTAGACCATGCGGCATCACTAACTATTGTCACCTAACTTGAGACACAAAAGACTGTCATGAGCGGCGATTTCTATCTTGACTACTGACGAGTATCACTCGGAACCGATAAATCCTTGTCGCGATGGAGGGATGAACTGAGGGAGATATGTTGGTCATTATTTTACCGTTGTCTGTTCCAATTCTGAATGAATTAACCATAAATATAAGAGCTAGAAGGATCACAATCTTGACGAGAAAGGGACTAATTTAGTCGTTGCAACAACTCGACACAAAGCCGAGAAGGCCTTTCTTGGCTTTCCTAGGCAACACAAGCATAGAATTCGTAAACCTAGAGCGAGTAAGTTGTAGGCGAAACAAAGGACTCTTCTATCATCCATTCGACTGGTTCACTCTCAAAGCTACCACCGCTCGCTCCAACCTGTCAACATTATCTCTCCATCAAGTACATTAACCATCAAAATCTTCGAAATGACCTGCAAGAACTTCCCAACAAGATCCTGCATCTCCGATGTTTCGTTAGTGAAATTGTGCTCATATGGACCCATAACAAAAATCTCGAAACAAGAGTTTGGATGCAAATATCGACGATACCCGTCGCGAGGTATCGAAATCAGATATAGAATACCGACCGGGAGCTAAATAAGGCGTGAGGAAGGATGTTTGGTGACCATGTCAATGATCTCTTCCGCGCCAATCGAGGCTCGTGAGAGCAACGAGACTTTGAAAATGTTCGCGTGTTCAACAGTATTGTAAGTGGTGAGGCTAGTCTCGGCTATTTCGTCGTCGAGACGGAAAAGGAAGATTTCGAGTGCTTTGAGGGAGGAAAGAGGTGTTAAGTCATGAAAAAGGGTGAGATCGTCTCGGTGATAAGTTTCATTTCTAGATAGCGAAGCGGTGGAAAACTGGAAGTGATTATGTGTGATAGGAGTGATTGGGTTCGAAAGATGATCGTTTTGACAGAACACACAACTGTTTTAACGACGGGAGCCGGAGGGCAGAAAGCAGAAGCTCGAATGAGTCTGTGGTTTCCCGGTAGACTGTGAGATTTTTCAGGGCGTCATAGCGGACGATTCCACGACGAGGCGCCGTGAATAGCAGCGTAGAACAGTAAAAGGTAAGAGAGGTAGGAAGTTGAAAATCGATTCCGGATTCGGTGGACTGACTTCTTCGTCCTCCCACAAAGATATATGGAGGGTTTGCATGTTTCTGAATCCAATGATGGTGGGGAGCAGGTTGTTGCAACCCCAATCGCCCAAATAATAGGGATGTCGGATATCACAACCTTGCTCCTGGGAGACATTAGACAACAAAGTGTTCGAATCGAACTCCATCCAAGACCTTCAACATTGATTTCCATTTTTTCTAGTCTGGGGAACACAGGACCATCGTGATCAAACCACTGCGGAAGAACAGGCCACAATGTACCATCATAGGCATGGATTTTGAGGTATACCAAGTATTCGCGAACAAGGGATAGGTACTCGATGGTGTGCAGGCGGGCGGTCTCCGGTATTGACGTGGATAAAATCTTGCAAGAGGCAAGACTCTAAGCTGTAAACCAGCAGACTATGATTATTAGTTTCTCATCAATTGACACTGGACCAAGCTAGTGTGTTGAATCCCAATATGAGTTTTCCCTGTGAGCGCTGGCGCGTTCGCCGGAGAGAGCGAATTGGCGACTGAAACGAATGGCTCGAGTGAAGTCATCGTGCCCTAAATCATTGGACAAGTAAGGGCAAATATCTCTGGTCAGCGGATGTAAGAGAACGGAGTGATCTCTTTCGTCATAGAGCCAGTGTACTATACTTTCCAGGACTTCGGTGGGGAAAACTACGGGACTCATGATGGGTGCTGACGACATTCAATGTTTTGATCCGTGCCAATGATCTGTCTGGTCATGCCAAACACCGGAATGATGTGTTTGGCGTACCTCTGAGAATCTAACGACTGAGTCACTTTTCCCTCAAAGCTGCCTGAGAGCGCCTTCCACGAAGCCCGGAATGGCTGCGCTATTGGGAGATAGAAGCACTATGTCGGCAGAGCCACACGGCGACACCAGGGTCAGGTTCACCATTGTGCTAAGATCATCGGGATCAAGCTTATTGTCTGGACGAGACCAAACAAAGGACAACAACCGCTCAATTGTTCTTGCCCGATGTCATGAAGACAAAAGAAAAGGACGAGTGTAGAGAGATGGATCCATTTTGCGGTTTCTCTTCGCTTTCATTCACTGTCTTGCGCAATGCGTCGCGCGTCGGCCCTCGCGGTCGATACCAACATTTCCAACGACCACCATGATGACCTCTACTACGATCTCAACCTCTCCCCACGATCTTCTATTTATTCTTTTACCACAAGATCCGTATCCAGTCTCAAACAGGTAGAGGATGCACCTCCGGTAGTGCCAGTACCAGCACCAGCAGCACCAGCCTCACAACCTCCAGCCCCGTCAATCAAACTACTCTTTTCTCTCCTCTCCCGGCGACACACGCTATGTCTTCTCTTTCCTGCAATCTTCTCATCAGTTGTGGCTGGCGGAGTTGCGCCATTTATGACATATGTTGTTGGTCAGGCTTTTGACGCCTTTGCAAAGTTTCCTCTCGGATCGGACCCCCCACAGGTGGCCAAGGACACACTCCTCCAAGGGGTCGGCATGGCCGCTCTCGAACTTCTCGGTCTAGCCGTGGGTTCGCTCGCACTTGGAAGTGTCACGAGCAGCCTGTGGATATGGACAGGCGAGCGTAATGCTATGGCTGTTCGTAAAGCTGTGTATCGCTCTGTCTCACAAAAAGACATGGTTTGGTTCGATGTGCATCTTGGCGAGCAAGATGCCGGAGGACTGATGGCAAAGTTTACTCGGTATGTCTTTCTCTTCATTTGTTGAGTACCCCCCGCTGATGGACTCGCTCTCAGGGAAACCGACGATGTACGGATGGCCACCTCCCTCGCTTCAGGATACCTTGTGCAATACCTCACTACCACCCTCACCTGTCTCCTCCTCGCCTTCATTCGTTCGTGGTCGCTTACCCTTGTCATCCTTTCCGCTGTGCCGCTTCTTATTTTGATCCAATCATTCTCCCAATCCATTGCCTCCCCCCTCCTTTTCCGCGAACGAGCAGAAATCAGCTCAACGGCCACTCTGGTCGATCGTGCCCTCTCTGCGATATCCACCGTCAAAGTCTTCAATGCTCAGGCATTCGAGCTCACACGCGCTATCGGTGCGTTTAAAACTCTGAGGTTAGCTGCAAGGAGCCTCAATAGAGTTTGGGGTGTCACGAGCGCCCTCGCTCAATTTGTCATGATGGCAATGTTCGTCCAAGGATTCTGGTTCGGATCCAAGTTGGTTCGAGATGGCAAGGTCTCTGCCGGTGACGTCATGGCCACATTCTGGGCATGCCTCATCGCGACTTCCAACCTCCAGATGTGCATCCCACAGTTCATCACTCTTGCCAAAGGCAAATTCGCTATGGTGGCTTTGATGGAAGTCATCGACGACCGTTCTACCCCATTCTCAACCCTTCCGACATCGCCTCTCCCACAGCCTTCCTCCCCACGTCGCAATTCCATCCACTCTTCCTCTTATCCAAAGGCTACCCGCCGAGCACCGAGCACCCAAATCCTCCGAAAAATCACTCCTACACGGTGTTATGGCGAATTTGCGCTCCATGATGTGTCCTTCTCCTACCCTTCCAAACCATCTCAAACGGTTCTCTCCCAAGTCACAATGTACCTCCCTGCAAACGAAACAACATTCATCGTCGGATCTTCCGGCTCCGGAAAATCCACGATCGCTGCACTGCTGATGAGGATGTACGAGCCTACTTCAGGCACAATCATGCTCGACGACCAAGACGTACGGTTCCTCGACGAACCATGGGTTCGCGGACAAATCGCTGGTGTTTCTCAAGGATTTGGTGGAGTTGTCGTTTTGGATGGACGAACACTCTGGCAGAACGTCGCCGTTGGAGCTTATGGGCGACCGAATGGTTATTTGATGCAAGTGAGGGATTCGGAGGTCGAGGAAGCGTGTAGGATGGCGATGGTTCATGAGTTTGTGAAGGATTTACCTGATGGTTACCGGACGGTCCTTGGATCGTCATCGGCGGCCACTGGTGTTGCGTTAAGCGGCGGTCAGAGACAGAGGTTGGCCCTTGCGAGAGCTAGAGTTCGAGATCCGACTGTTTTGATTCTCGGTGTGTATTATTTCTGATAACATTGCATTTTTTTGCTAATCCATTGTACATACAGATGAAGCGACGTCAGCGCTGGACGCGACCTCTCGCATCCTCGTCTTTGAAGCGATCAAACGATGGCGAAAGAACAAAACAACCATCGTCATCACTCACGATCTATCACAAATTCAATCAGGGGATTTCGTTTACGTGCTTAAGAACGGACGCGTCGTTGAGCAGGGTTACCGTGCTGATCTTGAGCGTGCTGGACCCATTCCTTCTACCTCTTCCTCCGCTTCCATTGCCTTTGATGAAGACCATGGCGAGGGGGAGTTCAGAAAGATGATGGAAGCTCAACGTGCCATGGGCGGCTTTCCCGAGAAGGATCTTGATGACACCAAAGATGACGACACACACGAGGACCTCGACGCTCTCCACTCTGAAGAGAATGAAGAGCCCTCGGAGAAGGAGGTGATCGAGAAACGTCTCTCACTGAACAACATCCGTCCCCTAACTTTTGGCAACTGGATGTTCGACGTCGTCGCTGATCTGACAACACAATATTCTTCCAACACTGTACCAACGGCTCCCAAAGATGTTATCTCTGCCGCACGTACGAGTCGACCCCTAAGTCGCTTTATTCCTTTTCCTTCGATCCAGGAAGAGAACGAGGAAGACGTTGAGGGAGCTCAATACGCTCGTCGACTTCGCCGTCCTTCGAGCACGCTTATCACTCCTACGACAGCTACCACCATCGGTCGCGTTGTTTCGAGACAGTTAAGTCTACAATTCACTCCCACCTCCCCGACTTCGACGGTGTTCTCGCAATCGTGGAACCAAGTCACCGCGAAGGACGTGAAACAGATGCAGGAGGACATGGATGAGGACGAGAAGCGGTTTGTCGAGCAGAAAGATGTTGTGCGCGGTGCTGGCAATATCGCTGCCGTGACCAGGGAGAAGAGCAACAGGAAACGACCCGAGATCACTATTCGCATCCCTACTCCCACACCTGAAGAGCCTTCGCAAGCCAACCCAACTCCAGAACACGACGAAGACGATCAACCGCCCAAAATCTGGCAACTCCTCCTCCGAAGCTGGCCTACGATCCCACACAAACCTCTCCTTATCCTCGGCCTCCTTGTTTGTCTCGCATCCGGCAGTGTCACCCCCATCTTTTCCTTCCTCCTCTCTCGTCTTTTGTTCGAAGTATCCATCGGTGCCCACAACGTATCCACCATCAACATCTTCGGTGCTATTATTCTCAGCGTCGCAGCGTTTGATGGAATCCTTCTTGGAACGAAGTATTACCTCATGGAATCACTCGGCATGGGATGGACTACTCGTCTCCGCACTTCCGCCTACAATAACATCCTTCAACAAGATAAAGCTTGGTTTGATAACACCAAGAACAGCCCTGCACGGTTGATTCAGGTTATGATCAAGGATGGAGATGATGCGAGAGATTTGATCTCGACTGTTATTGGCCAGTGTCTTGTCGTCACGGCTATGCTTTCTGTTGGACTTGTTTGGGCTATGGCGAGAGGTTGGGAGTTGACACTTGTTGGGTTGGGTATTACACCGGTTTTTGCTGGTGTGATGGCTGTGCAAACTCAGTTTGTGGGGAAGTGCGAGGTCAGGAATAAACGTGCGAGGGAGGAGGTTGCGAGAGGGTGGTATGATGTTTTGTGTAATATTAAGGGGATTCGGTCGATGGGTATCGCTCAGCCTTTTATGGAGTCCTTTAACTCGTCTGTAGAGAAGGCGTTGGATACGGGTGTGAAGGGCGCTTGGGTTGAGGGTGGCACCCATGGTATTGCCAGCGGTCTTATCTACGGTGCTGAGGCGGTTTTGTTTTATGTCGGTGCTGTTCTTGTCGCCAAGGGCAGGTACAGTTACTTGCAGATGGTCGAGGTGTTGAACTTAGTGGTGTTCTCGGTGACGATGGGTAGTCAGCTTATGGCTTTCAGTCAGTATATGCGATTCTTCCCCCTCGAAAACCGACTGACGCAAGGAAATTCACAGCTGAGAAGATTGCGAAGGCTACTCAATCCACACATGATTTGATGAAACTCGTTGATCTTCCGACGAATGGCACTTCCGAGTCTAAAGGTTTCCTTACACCTTCACCTTCCCTCTTCGCCACTGGACCCGTCTCATTTGAGAACGTTTCCTTTACCTACCCTTCCCGTCCCTCCACTCTTACCTTGAAAAACTTCAACCTCCGCATCGATCAGGGCGAATGCATCGCTCTTGTTGGAGCTTCAGGCTCAGGAAAATCTACCGTTGCTTCCCTCCTTGAACGGCTTTATGAGCCTCTCGAAGGCCGTATTCGCTTCGGCAACGTCGACGTGAACGAAGTCGATGTCCAATGGCTTAGGAGTGGGCTCGGAGTCGTATCTCAGGCACCCCAGTTGTTCGAAAATGCCAGTATCGAGGACAACATTCTGTACGGTACCCCATACCAGACCTGGACCGATGCACAGAAAGCAAAAATCGTCCAACGTGCCGCTGGACTAGCTAACGTTGACTGGCTGGACGACGTCGAAGGCAGTTTCAAGGCACCCCTCGGTGAGGTTTCCGGTGGACAGGCGCAAAGAATTCAAATTGCACGCGCTCTTGCACGTTCGGGTGTCCACCTACTCATACTCGACGAATGCACGAGCGCCTTGGACGCCGAGAATCAACGACAAGTTCTTGAAGCTATTGCCAACGTTCGACGAGGAGCTGCTGAGGAAGGAAGAGGATTGAAGATGGTTGTGATAACACATAAAGCTGAGGTGATGCAGATGTGTGATCGTGTGGTTGTTGTAAAGGATGGTGAAGTCTGTGAGGAGGGTGAATATGAGGAGCTTGTTGAGAGGAAAGGTGGTGTGTTTAGAGAGTTGGCGAGAGGTGGCGTTTGGGAGGCGTGATTGATTCGCGGCTCCCGTTGTTTTTCCCCTCTCTTTTCGGTGGCGTTGATTTATTCGCTATTTCGTTCAATGGTGGTTATATGTATGCTATATTGATGACTGGCACGCCTTTTTATTGACTATTTTTTTTGGCTTGATAGTTCTCTTTTATCCCGTTTTACCCCATCTCTTTTTTGTCTCTCGCTTGGATATGCATAATGCCGTCAGTAGGACGACCATCACACGCACTTGGATGATTATTTGCAACTTTGTAGAATAGCAACCTAGCATGCATTGGATTATGGTTTATCGCTTTGTTATCGACAGACGAATAGAACGAATTGTTATGAAATTTCACCGTCTGATTATGAACTGAGTGCAGTGGCATGCCACTTTATCAGTGGTGAATCCAACTTTCGTGTATACCAGTTGCCGCCAGGGAAAGTTCAAGTTACCAATTTCTTCTGAATTAAACCTGTGAGAGCACATAGGCACTACCCGAGACAAAAAGGGTTTGGCCGAGAATCGGCCGGTTCTCGTTATTCAGATGACTTCAATGTAATGCAATTGTGAGGGACTATAATATTAAAGCCCCTGTGTAGCGCGGCTACACCTTGCTTGGCTTTGATATGTACATGCATCTGATCTTAACCTTCCGGTTCTCCTGAGAAACGTAGACCCATTCCATCATCCAAATGTTTGTTAGCCAGCGTGTTCATTCGAAGTATGTTTCTATGTGGGTCATGCGATAATTTTGATACAATGGCAATATGACTGACCTACAGGGGGATGGACAGATGGATACTCTGTCTGCCCATTTGCCACAAGCAAGTCAAAGTGCCTCCGTAAATTAGCATATTGGGACTAGAAGGATGAAATGATCTGTCGGTCCTACGTCAGATGGATTTGTATGTATTGTGGGTCGTTTGATATCATTAGATTCAGAAGCGACAGGTTTTCTTTCGCCAATCTACACTTTATTTGGTCATATTAGATTCAGAAGTGACAGGTTTCGAGCAAGGCTTTATGATGGGACATGACCTTGCCAAGCAAGGTAACAACATGCGCTGTGGAAACTAATACTAATACAAGAAACGCTGGATCAGTGAACCAATGAAATTCTAAACCAGCCCGTTGGATCCATCAATACAGTCATGCAACAACTTCGTTCGCACCAGGAACATTGTCGAACCATATCCGGTAGGATTTCATGTTCCAAAGTAGATCAAGTCGGGTTATCCCATCACTTTCCAAAGTGTGAGCGAATTCGGTTAAAGCGGCGTTATCAATTGGTTGTATGTTTTTGTCGATGTGTGTACAGAGGTGGAGAGCGTCTGAGTCAAGACGTTAGGCAAGCTCTACATCGAGGAGGGAGGGCAATTTACCAGGCTCGATAGAATGATCTATGTGGCGGTGGCCAGCTTTCTAAAACGAGAATAAGCGACCGAGCTGAACCAGAGAATGCTGTGCATACTAACCGCAGAGCATCGCCAGTCGATGTAGTTCATGAGGCCATTTTTCAGGTGCGCCCGATTCTCTGGTGGTGTCCTGCATGAACAAGAAACGATTATACTCCTGGAGATTCGACAACGAAATTTAGGAATATTACGCTTGATAAACCGTGCACATTGTTTGTTCCTCGCTTGGGAATACCACGTATCCCTTCTCCCAGATGTAGTCGTGAGGGAAGACGTCGCATTTTGAAGAGCAGGTGGAAATATTGGATGCGATAAATGAGGAGGCGATAGGGCTGTTTGAAGGAAGACCCATTGATGGCGAAAGTGGAAGGTAAGCGAGGAGGATGGAAGAGCAGATGTGATGAAAACGAGGAAGAGCGCAGTGGATCGACTAGAACAACATTTCTGAGGGATATTTTATACCAGATGTACAATTATCCCTGGAATCATGGAACAACGAAGAATGGTGAAGAATAGACAAGAAGCCAACGTGGATTTTCGTGGCGGGGGTGGCCCTTTGTCTTGGAGAGGAATAAAAGCTGTGGTAGTCACAGAAGCACTGCATTAAAACCTTCTGTCAATTCTGGAGCCAAAGCGACCTTGAGCTGTTATTGTTCTGAGGATCCTTGTGACCCCGAAGTTGGCTTGTTCTCTCAAGCGCTTTGGTGAGGATCTAGATTTCAAAAGCTTAGGTCTGCGTTCTCCAGAAATATAGAACAAAGACAGACAAGGTGAAGCGATAAAAGAACAGTCAATGATGATGGTAATCACGGGGTGAGGGAATCAAACTATGTCGACAGGGGTTTTCGTTTATGGCAGGCGTTGATGGGATCAAGCCAAACATAAGTGTAGACTCCAACAATTCAAATTTTCAAATGACTGATTGCTATCAGACTGAGTATCAGTACGCTTACAAAAAGCTCACAAAAGCGCTGGAACTAGGTCACATAGGAGGATAAACATCAACTGGATAAGTCCTCTGCCAAACTTAAACAGCCTCAATCCCCTGCTCAAGCGCCTTCGAGTCAACTCTCACTAGCACTCCATCCGTGATCCACTTATGCTTTTTCTTTGCCTATCCTAGTGTCTGGGCAATTGGATGAGCTCACCTTCGAAGATATTCTGGTTCAAGAAGTTCTTTCTCCGTGTAACCGTATGCAATGTTCTCATCCACTTATGTCTCCTCCCATCATCGCTTCCAACAATTAGAGGTATGCGGCCAGCTTGAGAGCTCCGAGCAGTGTACCTTTTACCCCCACTCTTCACCATGGCACACAACATAATACGGTGAGCGATGTAATCACCGCAGCAACAATCATCTGACATTGATTGTAGTTTGCTCTCGTGTCAATTCTGGTTGGGGTTATTCAATCTCCTGCACTCGTTTGCCGAGCTTTGCGGGTGGTATGTCGACATTTGACCCAAGCCGCAAGTATCTGACTTCTCCTTAGTTGCATTCATGATTGCTTATCCGCACATGACGAGATGGGGCCCGATTTGGAGTTTTTCCTTCGACCTCGGAGTAATGTCAGTCCAGGCCATATCTTCCGTTAACCTTGCAATATTTTGCACGTTATCCTCCAACGTTTCATTGTGGGAGGTATTGCACGCTCGAGGATCCACCCTTTTGGACCCATACCGGATTTTCGATGACAATCATATTAAAAATTGGCTGCGATGCACTGCCATTTTCGGTGTCAATCCCTGGAGAAGGCGGTACAAGTCCGTTGTTCAAGTGTCCTACTATGCTCAAAATTGTTTGAATCTCATTATTATTTCTTTAATTTTGTACAGAATCGACAGCCGTGCTTTCCGACTTGTACGCGGTGCAATTGCGGTATCTTGCTTGTTGTTGGTCCTGCTCATGGCCGTTTATGCCATCGTGATACGACCATTTCGCACACCTTTCAAAAACTATGGAGACAAATCAATTTCGGGAAAACATTAAATATACGACCAGGTATATTGCTCGTAGGTTTCTCGCGTTTATCTTCTTGCCGAGATTACGCCGACCAAAGAATAGTTTCTCCCACTCAAATCGGATAATGCTAATGACCTTCAAATTCCATCAAATGAAATTGTGTTTGGCTTTTATGGTGGACATGAGATAATAATGAGTAAGCCAAGCTTACTCACAATCAAAGATTTGAGAACAAACAGATTGAACGAAAACAGGTTGCAACCAGTAAGTTATCTCTGGGATACTTGATGATATATCATTGTACTACAGTCCCCATGAAAGCCAGTTGGACAACGTACTTCACGCCGCCGAGGGTGTAATGGCTCCCCCCATTCCCGTCGAGAACACTTACGTGATCAACTTCCCTTGACTCCCAGTCTCTTCCGTAGTGACAATATCCACTTATGAACCTCCTCGATGCCGAGAAAACAATCTGATTTATCCAGAGTGTTCCACTTGAACCTGGAACGAGGGTCCTTGATACAATGGAAAGCCTCGGTGTTGGTACAATATCCAACTATGGAGTCTCTACTTTGGGAGTATCACCAGTGTGTTCCCTTTTGTTCCTCAGCCACTGCATTTCTCTGAATCGGGCTCCAGGCGACTACTTATTCCTCTATTGTCACCATACGCAGAGTCTTACCTGATCACGCAACCTTGAAAGCTTGGGAGAATAACGAAACAATTTCCATATGCTTGAGCTATCCCCTTGTTCAACCTCGGTCAGGGCATTATAAAGAGTATCAAGAGAATTCGGCACTGTCTGGTTTTGCGTTTCTCGGTAGTGTCTGGGACATTCATTAATGGACTATTCAGTGCTATTTTTAGCAGCATGCTGCCGCTGGTTTTGTTCGGTGTGTTCACCTTTGATTCGCCCTTGCTCACTTGTCTCCGATTCTGACCCTGCTGGCACCTAGGTATCAAGCCTCCCTCCATTTAGGCCCTGTTCGGAACGTCGGCCTGGCCTGCAAGCAGTCCGCCAAAACACAAGCCATCACGACCGTTTATAAGCCG
>KQ962211.1:34626-45315 GCA_001563735.1 Leucoagaricus sp. SymC.cos | reverse complement strand
AGCGTCGAGGTTCGTCGAGTTGTCTCCGTCATGATAAACCCGTGGCAGTGCAGGTAGATTGAAGATCACCGCAGCGGATTGAGCTAGATCTTGGGCGCTCTTTTCAGATCGCGAGTAAACGGCTCTGAGAGGTGGTGCAGAGAGTCCCAAAGTAGCTAATGCTGGCAGATGGGCTGTGAAAGGTGGACGTAGATGGTGAACAATCGGGTTTTACACCAAATTTTGTTGTGGATGAGAAAACGAGGAGGTAGTGCGAATCATACGTAAATATGAAAAGAAATGGCGTTTACAAACCTTCTTTGGCAAAAATGCCTGCACCGAGAAGAGCAACGCCTTTGATGTCAGACATGGCGTCGGAAAGAGGAGGGAGAAGATGCTGAGTGTGAGTACGACGTCATTTCGGATGGTTTGTCTGTGTCTCCGCGACCAATGGAGCTACCACATGGATGGGGGAGGTGAGATCATCCACGAAGTTGGCCAAAAAGAGTCACCATCACGTGCATACCGACGATTCTCCGAGCAGGACATCATCGACTTTCTGGTCCTTTCCACCTGTCATCGTGGCCCAAAGAAAACGAAATCCCTTCTTTTGGCCCGGATTCTCGATAAGCAGTCGAATTTGCCACACACGGAGTAACTTGGTCTACCACAATCGGAAAAAATGCTTCACGACATGACCCTGACTGTCGTAAAGGCAGCGGCTAGAAGACCAAGCAGTGCCTTCCAGCCGGCGGAATATCCTCGGGCAACAGACCAAACGAAATCCCAAGGAACTGAATGATTTCGGGGGATTGTACTTGGTTTTTAAGAGGACGACCTTTTCATCGTGGTTTGCTTGCCAACTCTTTGCCTTCCCCCGACTCTACGTTGTCGATGACCATGGCGGCACCTAACACTTCGAAATTGCCCAAGGACTTTATGTGGGGTTTCGCAACAGGTGTGTATAGCTTCTTCCCTTGTTTATATTCCCCTCTCTTGCCTTCCGATCCCCCTACTGCCTTTTTCAGTTTTAAGCTCCCGCGTAATGGATTACTGACTTTGGCGCCTATTTTTTGTTTTCAACTAGCCGCCTTCCAGATTGAAGGTTCATGGGACGTAGACGGACGTGGCAAGTCAGTTTGGGATGACTTTGCTAAGCTCCCGGGGAAAACTATGGACGGAAGGAATGGAGATGTTGCGACGGATTCTTATAAGCGATGGAAGGAGGATATTGCTCTATTGGCGTCTTATGGTGTCAAGTCTTATCGCTTCTCCCTCTCCTGGAGTCGGATCATCCCTCTTGGTGGTTGTGACGATCCTATCAATCCCAGGGGTATTGAACACTACAACAACGTCATTAACGAGCTCATCAAGAACGGCATCACACCCTTCGTCGTGCGTGGTCCTACCTCATCTGATTCCTGAAGGTTTTGTTGATCAATTCTTGCAGACCCTCTACCACTGGGATCTCCCTCAAGGTCTCCACGACAGGTACAACGGATGGCTCAACAAGGATGAGATCGTTAAAGACTACGTTCGTTATGCTCGAGTGCGTACTGGCCTTGGACCCGTTCCAAAAATACAACCGGTTTTGACTCTCGTGTTCTTCATTTTCGCAGGTTTGCTTCGAAGCATTCGGTGATCGCGTGAAGCACTGGTACGTCCATGGTGGTCTGGAAGTTGTTTCTCCGCTGATGCCCAACAATTTGTCCTATAGGCTCACTCTCAACGAGCCATGGTGTATCGCTATCTTGGGCTACGGGCGTGGTGTCTTCGCGCCTGGACGCTCTAGTGATCGCACTCGCTCCCCCGAGGGTGACTCTTCCACTGAGCCCTGGATGTGAGTGATTTTGTATTCATATACGGGTACCTGACTGCCACTTCTATGCTTGGCGTTCGGAACTCTGTACTGTTATTTTTGGATACTAACAGTTGGCTCTGTATGATTGTAGTGTTGGACGTAACTTGATCCTGGCTCATGCTAACGCTGTGAAGGCTTACCGTGAAGACTTCAAGCCTCAACAGAAGGGTCAAATTGGTATCACATTGAACGGCGATTGGGCTATGCCGTACGACGACAACCAAGAAAGTCAGTTGCTGATCCACTCTGAACTCCAATAACGAAAGATAGGAACTGACCAATTCAATCGTTCAGACATTGACGCCGCTCAGCACGCGCTCGACTTTGCCATTGGTATGAGAATGCCGTATGTCTATTGAACCCGCGTATGTTCTAACCAGGGGCTCTATCGTCTTTCCCCGACAACTCCCCTATGTTGCTTGATTAGGCTGGTTTGCTGTATGTTGTTCTTTGCGTGCTTTTTGTGATGTCCACAAGTGGGCCTAATTTTCCTCGGTCGCTCGTCTAGGACCCGGTTTATCTCGGATTCTTTCCTCCGTACATGCGTGAGGTCCTTGGTGACCGTCTTGCCGAAATTACTGAGGATGAATGGAAAACCGTCAAGGGGTCCTCTGATTTCTATGGCATGAACACCTATACGACTAACCTTTGTCGTGAGTCTTCAGGAACAGAACCCACATGCCCCGCGTGCTCATGACTGACCTTTAGGGGCTGGTGGCGACGACGAGTTCCAGGGTTTGGTAGATTACACCTTCATCCGTCCTGATGGAACCCAACTTGGTACCCAAGGTACGAACTATTATTGGTGGGAAGGCTTCATATCGAGACTCATCGTTCCTTTAGCCCACTGCGCGTGGTTGCAAGACTGTGAGTAGCTTCTATCGCCCATCGTTGCGGATTGATTGAATTAGACCTGTGAAAGATCCTGAAGGATTCCGCTCGGTAAGCAATTCAACCTGTTCAAAAGTCGACCTCGAGGCAGAAGCTGACCTGTACCGTTTTAGCTACTTAACTACTTATATAAGGTAATGATTGAGCATCTTTTCGCATTAGGTGTGCTTTGGTCTTGACCTTTGTTTCTTCTCGTTCTCCAGCGGTACAAGCTCCCCATCTAGTAAGTATCTACGGTTTCTCCGTGATGGTGTCAAACTAACAATACTTGTAGTGTGACAGAAAACGGTTTCGCCGTCAAAGACGAGAACATTATTCCGAGAGAACAAGCTTTAGTTGACACTGACCGTGTCAACTATTTCCGAGGAACGACCGCCTCTCTTCTTGCCGCTATCAATGAGGACGGCGTCGATGTGAGGGCTTATTTCCCGTGGAGTGAGCTGTTCCTGTCTCTATACCACTTCGTCGAACAATCCGCTGATCAACGTAACTTATCCCTAGGTTTGCTCGATAACTTTGAGTGGTGAGACAATTTTCGCATATTTCTCGGAGTGGAACAACAGAACTGAAGACATTATTGACAGGGCCGACGGATATGTCACTCGTTTCGGTGTCACCTACGTTGACTACGAGACTCAAGAGAGGTACCCTAAAGAGTCTGCGAAGTTCTTGGTCCAGGTACGAGCCTCTGTTTCTACACGTGGTCGGTTATGGCATTTCGGTTAATGATCCATCATCATCAGTGGTTCGGGGAACACGTTCAAGACGGAGAAAAGCCTGCCACTGCCACGCTCGCCGAAGCACCTAAGCTTGTTAAGAAGAATACTGATGCCAGTGTTAGCAGTAAGGCTAGCACTATTGAGGCTAAGGACACTGCTCCTGTGAAACAAGAAAAAGTCAAGAAGGGCTTCTGTGCACGCATGTCACGCTACTTGGCCACTGTCACTGCCTTGCTGAAATAAAAGTCCTCTGACGGATGTTGCTGAAGGTTTCTAGACTTTGATATCAAACTACCATCAGATTACTACCGTACGGACATGCATTTCTCCTCATCTTCCACTTCACCACTACCTACACGTGATCTATATATCATTACCTCTTCCTGTTTTTAGTTTCGTTTCTTAGTAATGCTCCTGTATTTGTATGAACGTACGATTCTCGTTGTACGATTAACTCTCCCCTGCGTTATATAGCAATTATCGCGTGTGTATTTATTTCTGATCTGAGTTATTTTTTCCCTAAAGAATTGTCGAAGGCTCGGTGACCGGGGTACGCGGGCCGAGAATGTAGATTGGCGGCAAGTTGTTTGTGTCGCGCGCGCTGCACTCTGTCCCCTTCTTCGCCATCACCATCAACGACAACAACAACAGCGGCTTTCGCTGTTGGATTAGTTCTAGTCTGTATTGACGTCGATGTCGCAGTCAACCTCGGCACAGGTCCAAGCTTCGTCTTCGACGTCGACGCCCGCGAGAGGCACGCCCAATGAGTCTTCAGGCGCCGGGACAGCCAGTACGAGTTCGATTACCACTGGAAATAACGCGAGTAGTTCTCAAACTAATGACGATTCTGGGAAGAAAAAAAAGTCGACAAAACGGAGGAAGGTTAATCATGCTTGTTTGTATTGTAGGAGGAGCCATATGACTTGCGATGAGGGGAGGCCTTGTCAACGATGGTAAGCGCTTAATTAATTGATATTGTAAAGATACGAGCTCATTGTGATTTTGTCTGATAGTATCAAGCGAGAAATTGGTCATTTATGTCATGATGAACGAAGACCAAAGCCCGCGGAAAAGGCGCCCACGGCACCTGCGAGCGCAGCCAGTGTCGTTCCGGGGGGATTTGCACCAGGTGAGTGCAATGATGCTGTGAGGGGAGAACTTCTGATGTTCAACTTTGATAGTACCGGTATACCAGGGACCCCCGCCGACGACAGCCAATACTTGGCCACTATCAGTGGCACAGTCGAATTTCTTATACCAACCCGAAACGCTGGGGAACGAATTCTCAGTCCTCACGTATGTTTTAATTTGTTCCTGAAAGTTGGCATCAGTGCTCATTTGGTTGAAACAGGGATTTCCTAGAAACTCTAGATGACGGAACATTCTTTACCCCACCAACGACAGTGGCACCTTCGCTAATGTCATCGACGTCATTCGGTTCTTCTGGAACCACCACCACCACCACCTCAAGGGCTGGTGCTGGATCTAATACCACGACTACGACACAGACGTCTGCTATAGCCGCTGTTGATGCGAATGGTACCAACAATGTAGAAAAATCTTCAACAGAAGCTATTCTCCCATCAGCGACCAAGACAGAGAAGTTCTTGCTCACAGCGGCCGACCAGGAATCTGGCTCCAGGGATGAACGTCTTAATCGGGTTATCAGGAGCAAATATGAGGCTGGATTGTTGAAGCCGTATAACTATGTGAAGGGGTATGCTCGACTGTCGAAATGGATGGATAGCAAGTGTGTTTTCATTAAACTTGAATGGTTTTGTGTTCCTAATCATGCTCTTAGTGTTTCACAGGAGTCGAAACAACAAATTCTTCAACCCCTCTCTGTGCTACGACCGAAGTTCAGGGTATGGGATTCTCGTCGTGTGACCACCATTCAGAATCTGACAGTGGCTTGACCCCTTAGGCCATTGCTCAGTCATTACGTGACTTGGTACAATATCTTCCTTCCTCCTCCTTTCTCAGCCTAATTCGATCTTTCAGGACCTCGTGTTCATTGAAGAAGCATTCGAACGTATGCTCCTCGATTACGATCGTGTATTCTCAGCCATGGGTGTACCTGCTTGTCTCTGGCGACGAACAGGCGAGATATACAAAGGCAATAGGGAATTCAGCGAGTTGGTAGGAGTTGATGGGTACATGTTGCGTGATGTCAGTCTTTCTCAGATATGAACTCCTTGGGTTAACGCCAGCTAATCACCCCAACCCTTAATCACAGGGTCGATTATGTATCTATGAACTCATGGCAGAGGAGTCCGCGGTGAATTATTGGGAGGTTAGTTCCACCGATCCATTATCCCTTCCGTTCAGGGCGGGAGAGCCCCTCCCCATCTGCCCTCGACTAACTTTCGTTTAATACCTCTTCATGTTCATTAACCAGAAATACGGCCACGTGGCATTCGACTCGGGACAAAAAGCAGTTTTGACGTCCTGCGTACTTCGCTACAAACCCGTCTTGAACAAAAACCCGACGTCAGGTGCTTCAACTGCCAGTACAGCATCACCGACGAAGGATCAGAAAGATGACAAGTCCGAATCGTTGGAGAAGGAAGATCAACAACCGATGGAAGAGGGGTTTATCAGTTGTTGTTTCTCGTTTACCATCCGTCGGGATAAGTGGGGTATTCCGAGCATGATTGTCGGCAACTTCATCAGATGCTAGTCGTTTGGTGGTGGACCTTTGGGATCTATCCGAATGGTGCGGCGACGCGGCTCCATCTTGCTATCTTGCTTCTAGATTCAAGCTGATAAGAACAACGGGCTGGTTTAGAATCAGGAGCAACGACTTGGTTGGGTTCTGTTTTGATTGAAGAGCCAAGTTTGCTAACCTGGGACGTCGTAGTACACTTACCGATTTGCTATCCTCCCCCGTCATTAGCGCATGCCTCCCGTGGAGTGTCAGTAATTACATAGAAGGTATCTTTGGTTGTTTCGTTACTGCTTTGTTTTTTGTCTGGTTGTAATTGTGTTGTAATTTCTTTCCCTCGTGCATCATCTTAGTTGTAGTGTGTACGGAGTTGAGCGCTTGAGCATTCAACATTCGACAGTTCTTTGAACGTCGTTTGGTGGATCGATTTGTTTGAAACATTTACCTTCGTGTCGTATATTTGTTTTTTGTGTATATATTCGATTGGACCCATTGCGCTAGTCATCGACCTCGATGGGATTTACGATGAATACAAATACTTGTTTTCACGAGGTTGTCTTGTGTTCTTCGTTCGCAATAGCTTGTATAACAATTGAGAAAAGTCCTGTCATTCGTAAATTGATAACAACTTGTCCATGTCCATTATTATTCATTGCAATACATGCCCTATCGTGTCCCTGAAATGGTCCAGATAATTACCCGTCACAATGAGAAAGTCCTTTCTTTATGCACAGAATGCTTAGTGGGCGGAGGAGGCCTGGGCGTCACCACAAGTCCAAGAAGCCTTTATATCAATCAACCAAACGTAAGCAAGCCATTACAAAAACAAAAAGACGAAATACAACTTACATCGCGAGCGGCAGGAGAAGCAACGGCTGAGTATGGATTGGCACCAAGACATTCAGCAACAGTGACGAGTTGATATCCTGCGCTTTGTAGTTGACCAATTATGGTAGGAAGAACGACTTCACTGTTTAAACATAAAAGCATTCAAAAATCAGTGAGATTCCTTTCTCAAGAAAAAGAGAAAGAGAGTGAACGAACGCTGACGATTCTATAAATAGATGGATAGATAGAGCAAAGTGTTAATGAGATTGGAGATATCTTGACAGGTGAGGAAAAACACTACGTACGAATTGTCTCGTGCTCGAGCGAGAGAATTGAGGGTGGTTTCTTACTGATGGTCGCAGTATAGTCGGCTTCTTGTTTGCCCGGGTCGGCACCCATGGAATCGCCAGAACTGAAATTGTGAACGGGTCAACGACTTGTGCTCACTACAAATAAATTGAAGAATTGGTGATGACACGCACTCGAAGTCCCAGACAACGACGGTTTGTCCAAGTTGTTTAGCAGCTTGAACGACGTTATCGTTGTATTCACCATAGGCTATATTCTGTGTTCAGAAATTGATGGGTAGAGGAGGGGGGGGAAAGTCGCTTACGAGGCCTCATGAATGCAGGTGTAACTCCTGATACTTTGATTATGGCCTCTGTAAAGGTTGATACCGTTAGATCCCTCCAAGTCAATTTGAATGGAGAAGGCAACCGTACCCGTTACACTCTTCATTTCTTGCATGACTGTATTTGGCCGACGATCAAGAAATAGTTTCTATTTCGAGGTAGAGTATACTACTTACTTTGATCTGCGCTTAATGAAGGTAGGTGAGGGTGACTCCAGGTGTGAGAAGCAACCTGATGTCCGCTGGCCAAGGCGTTCTGAATTCTTTGAACGTTATCGGGGTCATAAATGCACCCGTCTGGAAGTTGAATATCGCGATAAATTTCCTGAGAGTGGTGCATAAAGAGAGAAGAGCTTACAGTTGTTACCGTCTGCGAGGAAACCGAGTCAGAATTACCTGAATAGGAGGTGTGATTCATGTGTAACGCTTACTGTAGAAGAAAGTTCCCTTTGCGTTGTGAGCGTTCAATGTTTGGACAATTTCAGCACTATTGGTATCATCAGCACCGCGACACGATGGAGCAACGGAACGGGAAGTGGCTCACGAAAAGTTGTAAGGACCATCGTCCTATACCGAGGTGAATCAGCTCTTGTATACTAATCACTACACTCGAGAAAAAGAACGTACAAAAGTCAAAGCGGCAGTACCAGGCTTTGCACAAGAGGTAACCACTCCAGGAGGGTTTTGTCTCCTCGAGGGAGTAGCACTGGTGAGTGCACCGAAAAGTAAAATCATAGCAATAGTCTTCAAATTCATCATGGTGAGTCGTGACGGCAGTAGAGAGGATAAGAAGCACGCAAGGTTCGCAAAGAAGAGCGTATTGGGTGCGATAGTAACTACCTATATCGGCTTTATATGCAAGTCTTAACAGGCTCCTGAGCGTGAGTCGAGACCGTTCATCTTCTCAAGTGACCATTAATGCCGCGGGAGGTCGAGAGATGATAGTTAGTCTCTTTCTCCTCCTAGGAATAGATGTAGGAGTTCAAATCAATTTCGGTAAAGAGCTTTTTTTGCGGTTGCGTGGCTCCTTCATGATACCATGAAGGAGAATAACATATGTCAGCCCATGTATAGAACGAAGGCTGGTTGCAGTTAGCAAGCTGAGCTTGGATTGTGGCATTGAGGGGATACCTTCTGCGATGGTAGTTTCTGTGTCAAAGAGCAGGTCAGGAGAAGAACTCGTGAAGAAAAGGAGATACTAAGGGGTCGGTTTCCAAGAGCCTATTTCTCCTTGTTGAAGGTTTACTGGACTTCGACGAAATTAACTCAGAGGAGAGGGGGGGGGAGATTATTCTGGCCCAATATAAGGGGAAGATTGGTGAGCGTCACATTGTTTTACTCATTTACGAATAGTTCATCTTAATTGGAGGCATCACCGGGGAATATAATAGAAGGTACTTCATATTTGTTTCTCCTGCCTACTTGTGCACTGAGCCGGTCCTAGCTATCTCCTAGCTATCTTACTGAAAACTACTTTGCCGAAACGGGTAAACGAATTGATGATGACCAGGCCAGAGAACTTCGCACGGCATGATCACTAGGGGAAGTTCGGCAGGAAGAAGCGGGAGACCGTTCATGTCGAGATCAGTAATTACGCCGAGATGCTGGATCGTCTCGAAGGTGGATCAGATATAATTGCCTGGAAAATCCGAACAATTTTTTGGAGATCATCAGCATGAGGAGAGAAAGGGGATTGAATCATAACGAGGTTCGGAAATAGATGAAGCAGATTTCGGACAAGACAATGTTTTCCATCCAAGTTGGTAGGAAGATCTGCTGGGTAAAGTAGCTTCAGACATTGTAGAGGACAATTGGGGAGTGAATGATTGATGGGTGGACCTTTACATAGGTCCTCCAGGCGAAGGGGTAGACTGAGCTCGCGAATGTTTCTCCCATATTGAGAAATATGGAGAAGTGGAGAGAGAGCTGGGAGTAGCTGCGGCTCCAGCGTGGGTACCGGACGTATCGACAGGTATTGTAGGAAACGCCATTTGTCGATTATCAGGCATGTAGCCTTTTCCATGAGATTAATCGGGATGGAACGAAGTTCCAGTCTCTCCATGTATCGACATTCCAATTTGAGGATATCTGCGTACGTGACGATCGTGGTCCACGCGCTTTTACGAAAATTGGTGACGTCAAGGCGGAGAGACTTGAGGCTAGGGAATGTGGAAGAGATAAGAGGAAAGAGAGAACGAGGGTCGATTCGATCAGTCATTAATGGGTTCGATAGGAAGTGGAACGACAGTGATAGGTATTGAAGGGATGGAAACGAGGATGTCTCCAAGACACAAGTTTTAATGCCTTTCCAACATCCTGAGATGCACAACGTATTGAGGGATTTTAGTCCCCCCATCCAACGACCAAGTGTCGGCCGTGCTTTCACATCTATCGTCTGGAGATGTATATCCAACGTCGTAAGGAAAGAGAGTGTCTGGAAAGACTCCACTTGAGCTTCGCTCAAAACCGGATTATGCATAGAATGCGGTATAATCATCACAGAACGTAGAGTCGGAAATTCAAAAACATGGCGGAAAATGCGAGCCGATGTAAAACCATTATAAGTGATGGCAACAATTTGGGCACCACTGTGATTAAACATCGTCAATAACATAGAGGCCATAGTTTCCTTTGATGGATCGGAAGCACCGTATAAGGTGATGACTTTGAGAAAAGGGGTGAGTAGAGGCCAGAAGTGATGAATTGAGTCCGGGGTGCCCTGTTCGAGATTTACGGAAAGCCCTTGCAGGTTTGGACAGAGACAAGTAAGCTTTCCTACGCCGAGCAAGGCTAACCATAAACTCAATTCTTTGGCGACGGGGAAATGGGAAAAGTGTAGATAGCGGATACGAGAAAGGTAGAACTTTGCTCGTGGTAAGCTGGTACCAAGAGCCGGGACCATAGAGGAAATATCCTATCCAGGGATTTTTGTTAGACCGACCAACACATCGACTACAGAGGAATGCTTACCCAGTAGCCAACTCCTTCATGTTCACGGTATTCCAGAATCTTCTCTGAAGCTACACGAGACGCGTTGAAGACCAGGGAGACAGGTTCAAGTGTTTCCATGGTCTTCCATAGCTTTCCCAATGCAATTTCGACAAGATCCCTACAC
>KQ962211.1:1913-20981 GCA_001563735.1 Leucoagaricus sp. SymC.cos | reverse complement strand
AAACGGTCGTGATGGCTTGTGTTTTGGCGGACCGCTTGCAGGCCAGGCCGACGTTGCGAACAGGGCCTAATACCGGGAGGTTAGCGGAGTTATTTTTCTCGTCATCGACCAAATTTCTTGTGGACATCGAGAGGAAGCTTGCTCTTGCACGAAAAGTTGTAATGCAGTTTCAGAGATCACAATGCGACGATAACGGTGATGTGATGGTTGGATTGAGATTTCAAGATGATTGCAAGAATCCAGAACGGGGCAGCTGAAGATCAGGAATAGCCATGTATATTTTTATATTCAGGTCACTACTTCTAGCGCTGACTTCGTGCTGATATCCCAGGATTCGAAGTGGTTTATCTTGCTGTGAAAACCGGAAACTATAATTTTGATCCATCCGATATCGGTTATTCGTATCATGCGTTTGCTGATTCATCCAAATCAATCATCCATTAGGAAAAGGTACGGTGAGGGGCCGGTGGAGGCAAAAAGAAGCTGCAGGGTCGATTTCGAAAATTTCGGTAACCCGTCACGCATACGCCCCACGGCGGGAGCGGCGGGAGCGACGATTAGTAAGTTGCAACTCACGGTCGGCAGTGCATGAGGAAACACAAGTGATTATTTGGAGGAGGAAACCAACTACCATGCAGACCGGGCTTTATATATAGAAAGGAAGAACTTCTATAAATCCAGATGGACGGAACAATATGATTGGAGTGAGAAAATAGCCTCGGAGAGAGAGTGGGTCCAGATAAACATTGTGTGACTTCAGTGTGCACGCCAGTGACCGGCGAGATTACCCGCGTTTCCGAACATATACACGTGAGCGCCTGAACTTCAAACTATGAGTCTCTTCTTTCACCTTTTGTCACATCGCGCAAGGCACGGAGCTTTTCTACTCATGATGACGTAGAAGAAGAGTCAACCAAAACGCTCTTCAACGTCTCGCTCCCTATCAAAGTTGCTGTATTTGCGTTGTGGAAGAATTACTTACCCCGATAACTCAAACGCCTTTGCGCAATCTCGGAACAAACCGTGTTGTGATACACTGGAAGTAGATATTTGAATCAGTTTTTTAATTTAGACTTGCATCTACAGTTCAACTGACATCCTGTAGTACAGAAAATTAATGACGACTTCGACGACAATCAAATCGATTCACGGGTGAAGGAATACTTGTCCTTAGTCCAATCATTCTCGTTTTCCACTCGTCAAAGTCTGGAGGGCGACTTTGAAGCAGAGGAAAAGGTCCAGAGAGAAAGTAGCTTCTGGTCAATTTTGGTGGTGCGTTTTTGGAGGAACTAGCCCTGGCGCCCTTGCCTTCGAGTTTTGAACATACATACCTCTCGATCCGTTTGTGTCCTATAGCTCACAACAACAATTCCTGTTTTACTTCCTTCCCCGCAAAATGAAACAGATCAACCTAATGGACCTCAAGGAAGACAGATGCTGGTATGACAACGATGACTTCAATGTCCTCGCTTTCCATCCTCTGTTCTAGATACGGGGACATTCAATGGAGTATATATCATCTGAGGGTCGTCCCTACGACGGAGATCTGTTCACAGTCATCATGGGCTTCCCGTACCTTCAATCATTACCGAACCTCCTGAATGCACTTCGCTCGAAACATTATCTGTCGGTTTCCCCATGTTTTCCATCAAAACCAACGCTTCTTTTGATTACTTCAAGCCCCCCCTCTCTTAAATCTCTCTCTTCCCACGGTACTCCCTCCAATACAGTAATCATCTCTCAAGAGTTTCCCACTATTCATCCCTACAACCTCTTCTCGGAGTGATGATCAGCGAAGGGTCGAGAACTCCCACACAACCGACACTGAACATGATGGATGTCGACCCACTCTTAGTGGAGCAGTTGGTTTCATTCGAAGTTAAAGGCTTCCGGCAGGAAATGGCCACACTGAGGATGTGGAAAAAATGCTCATTGCTTGGTCAGACTATCGATACCCGACAGCTGTTGCCGCACTTCTCTCCTGATGACCGTTGCACAATATATAGCTAGTCTCCCCTTGGCCTCCCTTGGCTTGAGTCTTGGCGACCCTGTTGCACCGCCGGCAAGTTTGACCCGGAAATGAAGTTGTCACGTCATTGCGCGGTTCGTTTCCGCCATCAACTAAAGGTGGTGTTCGCACGAAATGTTATTCCCAAATGTCGAGCTGCGGCAGGTCGCCGACTGTTCACCGGAAGCTCGCGGAGGTGAGTTCACAGACTTTCAGGTGAAACGTCATTGCCACCATGATGTTTTTTGTTTGACCCTTCACATTAAAGCCTCCCTGGTTGTGTCTCTGCTTTAGTCTTTACTAGAAGCACCTCTAAGACCCTTTGTGACAAGCGCTGGGTGCCCTCTCGTCATGTTGACTATAGACCTCTGTGCCCGCCTTATGTCCACTTACTTTCATAACCACAAAATGTCAACAGGAGAGATAAGCTCAATTCAGGAGAATGTAAGAGCAGTTGCCTTGTATGATGGAAGCTCGAGTTGGGAGTGGTAAGGTAGAATGTCGGGCACACGTCTCTCGAACTGTAATTTTAGAACTAAAGCTGACTGAGACGGTGGTTTTCAATCATATGGATACCGCACATGTTCTAAGTTCGGGACATCTTTGGACCCAATACAAATACGCCTTATTAATCATTGATCGACGGGTCGCTGCCGGCGGCCCAGTAACATAGTGCCCCCTCAACTACTGTACGCCTTTGCTTCGGGGATTGCGATGAGATGCCCGTAGCTCGATTTCGTTCGAAGCATCGAAGCTTGACTTGTGACCGGGTCACGTCACAACAATGGGCTCGCCTGCCGCCTCTTGATCTGATCAACCTTCCCCATCAACGTTTACAGTTTGACAGATCAGACAGTTCTCTCCGGCGAGCGTGAACTGGCTTCCCTTTCTTTGTCTCTCAAACTGCCAGACTTCCCTGTGTAAAACACCGAACACGAATGTTGCCCTACGAAGTTGAGTGGTCGTCTGCGCAATGAAGAGCGATGGAAATGTTCGGTCAAGGGCCGAGGATAATTAGCTTTAGCGTGTGCTTACGGCACGTTTTTGTTCTTATGCCGCGGAAATGTGGCTCAAATGAGGGCTGATGTGGTCATACCGCCGGCTGTTGGCGCTTAGAAATCGAACTGCATATCCCTCGGCCGGTCCAAGCTGCTTACCAATCGGATCATTATGCCCTTTGACCCATACTCGGATCGCTTATCCCTTTACCACTCGCTTGATATGGTCTTGGTAAGCAAGTTGACTTGGGCGAAGCAGATCGCTTGCATGCCAACGGGACATCCTTGTTGCTCGCGTATCTCATGAGAATTGGCCATTGAATTGTCACGCCGACAATTCGCTTTTTACATGAGATGGAAATCTCCATTCTGCCCAGATCCGCTCGTTTCTTCCCGCATTATAAAGCTTAGGATTTGCTATTCAATCCCATCCTCCTTCTTCATTATGATCAGCGACTCGACAGTTCTCTCCGGCGAGTGTGAACTGGCTTCCCTTTCTTTGCCTCTCAAACTGCCATACTTTTCTGTGTAAAACACCGAGCACAAATGTTGCCCTACGAAATTTAGTGGTCATCTGCGCAATGGAAATGTCCGGTCAAGGGCTGAGGATAATTAGCTTCAGCATGTGCTTACGGTATGTTTTTGTTCTTATGCCGCGGAAATGTGTCCCAAATGAGGCTGATGTGGTCATACCGCCGGCTGTTGGCGCTTAGAAATCGAACTGAATATCCATAGGCCGGTCCAAGCTGCTTACTAATCGGATCATTACGCCCTTTGACCCATACTCGGGTCGCTTATCCTTTTGCCACTCGCTTGATATGGTCTTGGTAAGCAAGTTGACTTTCGCGAAGCAGATCGCTTACATGCCAACGGGACATCCTTGTTGCTGGCCTATCTCATGAGAATTTGGCCATTGAATTGTCACGCCGACAATTCGCTTTTTACATGAGATGGGAATCTCCATTCTGCGCCAGATCCGCTCGTTTCTTTCCGCATTATAAAGCTTAGGATTTGCTATTCGATTCCATCCTCCTTCTTCATTCCCCCCGTCCGCCAACCATGGAGAGCAATCCAACTGCCTCCTCTCATCCGACCCTCCGCGATGAAGAAAAGGGTGTCATAGACGAGTCTGTCGAAAAGCGTCTCAGCGATAGCGCACCACCGGACTATGCGAAGTGAGTACTCTGCTAATCCTGCTAATTATGCAATTCACACTGCCATAGCTCGACTGCTGTCCATTCGTCAGCAGCACCTAGCGGGAGGGAGACCCCTAATGAGAAAGGAGAGGATGTTATCTGGGTGCGTTCGTCCGTTGATCACTACACCCTCTCTTAACCTCCTCTCATCCGACCCTCCGCGATGAAGAAAAGGGTGTCGTAGACGAGTCTGTCGAAAAGCGTCTCAGCGAGAGCTCGCCACCGGACTATGCGAAGTGAGTACTCTGCTGATCCTGCTAATTATACAATTCACACTGCCATAGCTCGACTGCTGTCCATTCGTCAGCAGCACCTAGCGGGAGGGAGACCCCTAATGAGAAAGGAGCAGGAAAAGAGGATGTTTTCTGGGTGCGTTCGTCCGTTGATCACTACGCCCTCTCTTAACTTGCGGATTAGGTGGATTTCGAGCCTAACGATCCTAGGATGCCCATGAATTACTCCAGAAGCAAGAAATGGGTTATGACCATCATTGCTGCTGGTGCAACGTTCTTATGCTGTACGCTCTAATAGTTTACTCGTCGGTTGCAGCATTTCCCACATTTTTCTTCAGCTGCTGGTGTCGACGCATATAGTTTCGGGTTCGAATCCATGATGCGTGACCTCAATTGTACAGAATTCCAGGCCACAGTTGGTCTCAGTGTCTACCCTCTTGGATTTGCCGTCGTTCCGATGTTCACCGCGGCCTTCAGCGAAGAATTTGGCCGACGACCTCTGTACATCGTCACTTCTATTGGCTTCGCATGCATGTTTATTTTGATTGCATTGTGCGTATATTGGGTAATTTCTCGCCGGCTATTACTCATGTCACTAGGGCACCGAATATCCAAGCCGTCATAGTAGGCCGATTCCTCCAAGGTGCTTTCTCGTCCACTGGAGCTACGATGGTTGGTGGTACTATAGCCGACATTTGGGCAGGCAAAGAGTGCGTGCACTTTTTTTTTTCCTATTTGGAATCAAAACTGATTTTTCCTCCTTTCATTTGTCATGTGGAATCTTTAGCCGAGGTCCACCAATGGCTGTGTTCTCCCTTTGCGCGGTTTTCAGTATGGGTGTAGCTGGTGTAGCCGCAGGTTGGATAGAAGAGAACCCCAACTTGGGATGGAAATGGATACAATGGATACAATTGATGTACGAAGCCTGTTTTCTCCCTTTTCTCACTGGACGCTAACGATGACGTTGTCAGACTGGCTGGCATTTATGTCTTCTTGGTGATCTTCTTCCTTCCAGAGACACGCGCCACGATAGTTTTACATGAAATTGCGAAGAAAAAGCGAAAGGAGACCGGAGACAACAGATATAAACCCAAGCTTTCCAAACTCAAAGTCGGCAGACTGATTTACATTAGCTGCACAAGACCTCTGCGTAGGTTCCTTTCCCCTAACATTCCGAACCCCAGCTAAAAATACTTCAATTAGGTTTGCTTATTACTGAACCTGTCGTGACAAGTTTCAGTGTGAGAGTATTCCTTGGCTTTCCCAAGACCACCGTCATTGACGAGTTTCGTCTCAGCTATGGATTGGATTCTGCTGGGGTGTCTTATTCTGTCTCATTGAATCTGTCAGCGGTGTTTTCCGAACCTTGCACCATTTCAGTGTCGGTCAGACAGGCACGGCGTTCGTCACTGTGGCGTACGTATCCACTCTTTCAGCGATCAGCGTTTCTTCAGTAACACTGCTTGATAGCATCGGTTCTGGAATCGGAGCACTCACGAACATGTATCAAGAAAAGCTGTATCAGTACGTCTATTCTGTGATACTTGTGATAAGAGGCTGACATTAGGCTCTAGAAAACACTACTCGAAACACGGTACTGAAGCGCGTCTTTTCGGGGCCATGCTCGCGGCGTTCCTTCTCCCGATCGGAATGTTCATTTATGCCTGGTCTTCTTTCTCTTTCGTCCACTGGATAGCGTTATGTATTGGCATAGTCGTACGTATCCTTTTCGTGCTTCGTGTTCGGCTGAAGCCTGACGAAGACAATTAGCTCTTCATGTGGGGTACATTCATCGTCTACTGTACCGTCTTCTCGTACCTTGCAGATTGGTATGTGTTGAACTGTGCTTATCTTTGCAACAGCTCAACTGATGTCCTCTCGTTTTTAGTTACGGTCCATACGCCTCCTCTGCTCTCGCCGCCCAATCCCTCTTCCGTAATATCCTCGGGACCGTTTTCCCACTCTTCACCCAGCAAATGTACCGCCGCCTCGACTATAAATGGGCTAACACATTATTCGGATGCATTACAATCTTGCTTATGCCTATACCCTTCGTGCGTAATCCAATCTTTGAATAATCGTGGAATGATACTGAAAGGGATGAACAGATTTTGTTCCGCTACGGACCGAAAATTAGAATGTTGAGCAAATTCTCGAGAGAAGCTCTTGAGTCTGGACAGGCTAAATGAGCTTGGTTGGACTTGGATGGAGGAAATTCGAGTTTTACTTAGTGACGAGTCTTATTCATTCATTCACTATATTACATACCTTTCTTGTTCTCATGGAATATAGCATAGATTAATCCAATCAATTTGGAGTACATTTGTGTGATTGATCTTCTATAGAATACTTATCCGTGGGTTTCGCTGCGAGTTCTTCACTCCGTGATCCTCGAGATCGGTTGTACTTAGCGGTTATCCGAGTATGCTTCTCTGGTACACACAGAGCAGGTTATGTCAAGGCCGATGGCGTAGCTCAGAAGCATAGGTACCTTGCACCACGTCCGATCACTTGCGGGCAGCTTCAGGGCAGGTTGTGAATCGATGTGAGTGCATACTTCCGAATCCGAGTCTCGCAATACGAATCACCTACTACGTGACTTGATTCTTCACTGTCACTTGGCACTTGATGATTGAACGTCGAAGGTTTAGACGTCGACTGGATGACTTTAGGCCTGTGGGCGTTCAAACGTTCCAAGACCGAAGGTGTAGGATCAGCTGAGACTCAGGCCAAAACTATCATGACTGACTTCATGACGTATAACGGTGCGATGAAGAAGAAAACCTTTCGTCAGGTTTCTCAGTTCCCGTCACTTCGTTCAATGATCGTACGACCTCTGGACGTCTCCGAATGCATTGATTCCTCCCATCTCGCTCCCTTGGAATCGTTTATAATCCGGCCCTAGTGGAAGTTGATATCAGCATGGTTACGTCGACCGCAGGTCCGTATTGAATCACTTTCTCGCCGGTTTTCGAGGCCTCGCTATTTTAATCCTTCGCAGAGATCGAATGGAGGTAGATAAGTGTTTCTCCGGCAGCCCCTTTCAAGAAGTTCGGCGTTGGTCGCTGAAGCTTCGGGTACCGCCCAGACCGATCCAGCGGCGACGAATATTTGTTTGCTTGCATCGTCTCTCATTCTTTCGATCTTGATATCGTGGACTGTCGCAATGGTTTGACTCCCATTCTGTTGAAGAAATGCTGATGCTCAAAGGGCAGCCCATGAAATGCCTCAACTTTCAGCATATTTGGATCCCCGTACAGGCCGCAGATGTCATCACTCTGCTCCTTGCCTGGCCTTCTTTGGAGATATTCTCACTCGCACCCTCGAATCCCGACGGTGATCGCTGCCTCAAAGCAGAACCCATGATCTCTTACGTGGCCGAGTGTGGAGATCTCAAGGTCCTTGACCCTCCTCTTGAGTTATCATCACTGGAAACCTCACCGAAATTGTTATCCCCATTGCGGACGCAGAGTCCTCTTAAACGGTTAAATTTTTGCGTGAACACACGATTTCTGGCACCCTTGAAGGAGAAACTCCTTCTCGTAAGACATCCCGTCCGTTTATCCCCGCGGCTTTCCGTGATTGGAGGGCCGAGTGACGAATCAGTTTCTGGCGAGATTAGAGATATGCAAGATATCATAACGAGCTTTCGAGACATCCTTTTTTCCCCATCCAAACGGTATGATCTCTCATTGTCACTGTAACACCAAGAGAAGAGACTTATACCCCTTCCTATCAAACTAGATGCTCATGTTTTCTTCCACTTATCACCCGGCAAATAGCCATTCGCCTCGACTTTTTTGACGTGTCTCTCATCCGTTGCTATCCCTCTTCAATTAGGCTTTCACATCCTTGACAGTCCTGGAGTTAGACCATTGATTAACGAGCGTAGGAGGCAAATCCTCTATCGAGGCCCACTTGCGGCTCGTAGAGGAACGATCACCAGGCCATCCTGGAGCTCAGCCAGGATCATTTAGTTTACGTGCAATGTTGAAACAAGCGTGACTATTGCGCCCCCACACCATGGCCCTCATTGAGTATCAGTCTCCGATAAAATTCGTGCAAAAGTCCGCTAACCAAACGCAAACCACGACGACTGAGTAAGGCTCTAAGATACTTGAGGATCTCTCGACTGGCAAAGGGAGGTACAACTCTGTTTTCCGTTGTCCCACGTGCTCCGAAGTCGCAGAAATCACATTCCATGAGGGCTCTTGGTCCTCAGTCTTCTTAAGAGAGCCTGAAACTACGTATTGGGTGAGGTTCCACTGGGATATACTCACATTGCCAATGAATACATGTCAAAAATTGTTCCTTATCGAAGGGTTCGTTTCAGTCTTGGATTGAATTTTGCTGGGTGCTCATCGATCCGTTAACGGTGTTTTCCGAGCTTCGGGGCCCGGTACAAACACACGTAAATTCTTCATTCATCCCAACCCTAGTAGCACGATACGACATAACTCATCTGGGAGCCTGTAAACGCCGTATTTCTCTACTCTCTACTTGGTCTCGCCATGTCTGAGCTATCTACCTCTACCCCTGGGATTCCGGTCTCACTCTTCACTCCCGTTGCGCAATCCAATACTAATCAAGATGTTTGGCGAGAGATTCTATTGTACTTCAGGATCTCTCTCGCCAATGATTGTCAAGATGATGTTAAATCGAAACGAAGCGTTTTACTCTCCATTGCCTTGACGTGCTCCGAACTCGTTGAAATAGCGCTTGATGAACTGTGGAGATCCATGGTTACTCTTGAACCTGTCTTAGGGGTGTTTGGTGACCAGCCCTCCATTGTTTTACGCTCCTTTCTTGGCATGGCCTATTGGGTGAGTTGTAGCTCAGAGTGCTAGATGTGTGATCAATGACCATTGGGCTAGGCAGTTACCTTTGCAAACTCTGGCACACCCTCGCGACTCGACCGAGTCCGTTCATATTTACGGCGCATTAGGAGCCTGCATTTCGAAGAATTTCCCAGCTATGAGGAACTTGCTTTGTGGCAAACCTTATCAGCTGTCACGAGGCTACCCGTCATATGTCCAGCCCTTGCGGAACTTTGGCTGGATTTGGCGGGAGACAACAATAGCGGAGGACCTTGTGTTTTCCTGCTCTTGTCATCGTCGTTGAGGTCCATTACCCTGGCTGGTGCAACGCTAGACTCGTATCCATGCATCCACATGATTTTGAGCATAATCAGAAGCAATGGTACTCAATTATTAGATGTGAGGTGCGATGGCACCATGAGTTCCGGTGTATTTCATCAGATTACTCAATTTCCCTCGCTCCACTCTCTCATCCTACAATCTCCACCCAGTGGAGACCGCCTTGAAGAGGCTGAGCTCTCTCCCTTGGATTTGCTTCAAAACCTTACTGTGATAGAGATGGACATCGACATGGTTTCCGAGGCAGCCGAGGCATCATTGGGCCGTCGTCTGGCAGGCCTTCAGAACCTCATCTCCTTGACTCTTCACGGAACTCGGCGTGAGATAGACAACTGTTTCTCTTCTAATCTTCTGTTCAGGTCGGTCGAGCATTTACTTTTGAAGCTCGGCGGGAATCAAGAGACCGACGGCGAATTTTTGTTTCCTCGCCTCCTGGTTCTATTCCCCAACATTCACTCTCTCGGTCTCGTTGTCAAAGAAGATGACAATGAGAGTATCTTGCACTCCATCGAAGACATCTTAGTGCTCAAGACGCGACCCATGAAGCGCCTCCACCTTGATCATGTTTGGAATGGGTTCGATGTCGCAGATTTCGTCACACTCCTCTCTACCTGGCCTCAATTGGAGGAGCTATCGCTTGCATCCTCGAAGAGGGCAAACGATGATTACTTCCTTGAGGCTGAACCAATCCTCTCCCATATAGCCACCAACGCACCTCATCTCACTGATCTTGGCCTCCCACTTGAATTCTCGTCGTTGGGGTCCTCATTGGTCACGCACTCCCCTTCACTCCTTCGTTGCCCTCTGAAAAATCTGGTCCTCCATTCCAAGACAACGGTCCCGGAGAATATGAAAGAGAAGCTCATAGTTGCAAGGAACCTCATTTCTTTGTTCCCCCGACTTACTTCAGTTCAAGAGCCCCATATCAATACAGTTGCTGAGAAAAGCGGCATTGAAGATCTACAGGAAATTATTAGCAGCTTTCGGGCTTTACTTTCTTCTCCGCCCGGGCGTCCTAATCATCTTTTTCTTTCCTAGAGTTCGACAACTCTCAATAACTCACAATACAATGTTGGATCTTACTGAGTTCTTTTGCATATATTATTTCAAGTTGAATTTGTGAGTGAGCAATCGAGAAGGTGGACTTTGCAAGGAACCTCATTTCTTTGTTCCCCCGACTTACTTCAGTTCAAGAGCTCCATATCAATACAGTTGCTGAGAAAAGCGGCGTTGAAGATCTACAGGAAATTATTAGCAGCTTTCGGGCTTTATTTTCTTCTCCGCCCGGGCGTCCTAATCATCTTTTTCTTTCTTAGAGTTCGACAACTCTCAATAACTCACAATACAATGTTGGATCTTACTGATTTCTTTTGCATATATTATTTCAAGTTGAATTTGTGAGCGAGCAATCGAGAAGGTGGACCGGAAGACAGATCGAGTGCCGAGAAAATATGAGGGACATAAAGGTAACACTAAGATGCTTTCATCTTGAAAATTTCACGAGGCACACAACATACCCGTTGTGCTTCGAGATGCTTCTCTACTCCGGCAAGCTGTGTGGTCGTAAGACAACGGAGTCAAGACGAAGGCTCGCGTGATTATTTGCCGGATGCAAGGGTTTCAGCGACAAACGACCACGCAAATGATTGTAACAACCGGCCGGATCTCCCCGCACTGAGAGCCAGGAATTCTCTCATCCATATCAGAAGACTCGTGCCGAGTTCGAAAACAGAGTTTCTTGTACCTTGGTCAGGAAAATTGTTTTCACGCAACTCGGAGTGCGTCAGAAGCCAATCCAGCTACCATATTTCATGTGGGGTATCTGTGATTCCCGTCGATTTTAAACGTTCCCTATGTGGAGACGATCCATCATTTGAATAGAGTGACTGGCTTTTCTGCATCGAATATATGAACAAAATTTTGCCGAATCAAAGTCTAAGGAACTAAGCGAACATTTGAGCTGGAGAGAATAACAGAGGCATGAGTGTACGTGACAGCGTGGCCTTTGTAAATGTAGCCATGTGCTCAAGAATGTGGACGACCTTGGAAATGAATCTCCTACGAAAGGTCATAGCGAGTGTTCTTGCGAGTGCCATCCGTTACCTGGCGTGAAACGTAGACAGGCGCTTCTGGCATTGCATAACGAGGTAGCGTGGATCCTCTTGCTCCATTTCTTCTGTGCATCTCTCTTAAGCTGTCCTTTACCCAACATTAATACCTGATCCAATGTCCCCAAATACAGAAAACACGCAAATCGCTACCAGACGTCTTAAGCACGATCCCGCCTCGGACGAACTCAAGCCAATAATTCAACAGGAAGTCATTGAGGATTCAGGCTTGAATGGATTTGCATTCTTGGGTGGCGTCTGGACATTTGTCAATGGTCTATTTGCCGTGGTATCTGGTTCTACGTTGTTGCTAGTCTTGTTCGGTGAGCACTCGGATGACAGTCATTGGTTGATAGATTTGTAACCACGGAACACAGGTATCAAGCCACTCTCCGTGTACGGTCTGGCTCACATGCTTTCTCGAAACAACCGTAGTCTCGCAGACGGTGTTCGTCTTTCATCTGAGGACCAAGTGAGAATAGTAGCAATTCTGAAAGAACATTTGATGGACACTGGAGAAGAAGGAACACGTCGAGAAGAGTTGACCGAGGGCGATGAAGAATGTATGGTTACGGATAAAGAGTCAACTGCCGACTCTGCTTTACTTCGCATGAGGGAGCGGGGAGAGACGAGGAATTCAAATGAGGGACTGCATTAGATGGCTCTTCTTTGTATTGTATTGGACTCCCAGGTGTCACATTTCCAGACTTGTCATTCTCTTAATATCTTTGGGGAGCCAAGCGGGACTACAGTATATATTCAGTTGATACTGGCACCATTGCATATCGATAAACAAGAAAAGAATATATTCGTATAACCGTCTATCTGTAATACTGATTATATTGTTTCAACAAGAACATGATGCGGTGGCGACAGTCCAATGACGAGAGAGAGAAAGAGATCTCAACTTAACAAAGGAAGAAAAGCAGAAAAGAAACTCCATATCGAGCTAAGAGAGGGGGAACTAAGAGCGGGCGAGGGCGTGCATACGTATAACGATATAGAAAGTGTGTGTGAGGGAAGGGGTTTCTACTAGTAAAATGACTGACTGGCTGATCGGCTCCAAAAGTCCATAATTGTGGTGTAAGCCACGACAAAACAACGACGAATCCAAAGTGTTCGTGGGTGCAACTAGATCCCAAAAATCGAGAGTGTCATTATTAAGAAGGGGGGGGAGCAAGTGTGTATGTGTGTCGGAATAAAAGAGTGTGTATGTGATGTCAATCCCAATGATTTCAAGTTAACAAAAGAAGAAAAGCAGAAAAGAAACTCCATATCGAGCTAAGAGAGGGGGAACTAAGAGCGAGCGAGGGCGTGCATACGTATAACGATATAGAGTGTGTGTGTGAGGGAAGGAGTTTCTACTAGTAAAATGACTGACTGGCTGATCGGCTCCAAAAGTCCATAATTGTGGTGTAAGCCACGACGAAACAACGACGAATCCAAAGTGTTCGTGGGTGCAACTAGATCCCAAAAATCGAGAGTGTCATTATTAAGAAGGGGGGGGAGCAAGTGTGTATGTGTGTCGGAATAAAAGAGTGTGTATGTGATGTCAATCCCAAAAGATACCAAAGAAGTGAGAGTTCGTCAAACAGTGAGGCGCATAAGCCTCAGCAACAAAAATGTCTGAAAAAGAAGCAGAAAGAGAAACAACGTCCAATCCACGCGAGTCTATGCCTGGCTCAACAGAACCCTATCAATCGCAGCATTAATCGTCGTCTTGCGTGAAGTCAAATCCATTCCAAACACTTCCTCCAACTGTCTCCTAATCTCCCTCTTCGTCACCGTATTCAAATCCGCAGTCCTCAACACATTCTGCACAGCCCTCTCAATCTCCGCATCAGACGGCAATCCGCCACCACTACCACCATGTCCATGTCCAGAAGTAGCCGAACCAAGACCGGCCATTTCGAAACCATCATGACTCCCAGCTGTCGGGATAGGCATATCAAGGTAATTGGTGACGGGGCGTGAAGGCGTAGGTTGATGAAGCATATTATGCTCGCCCATAGCGCGGAAGGGTGATTGAGGTGTGTTACGACCAGAGTTGTATCCAGGAGGAGGGTACATCATGCCAAATTGGGAGGGAGCTGGAGATTGGCTGCGAGGTTCGTAGTATGTCTCGCGGCCGTAGAGGGAAGCGGTACGAGATTCGGCATAGTCCATTTTGCCCTTGACGGGTGGTACCCACGAACTGATGCTGTGGTTGGACTCTTTGTCCCAGAGCTCGTTTTCCTGCGAAGCGAAGCGCTCAGCCATCAAACCCAAACCTCGGCAAGAAAAAAAGAAACTCACGTAGTCGCTCCAAGACTTGAGCGGAATAGCACGAGGATCGAATTTACCTTCATCCTACACACACACCTTTATCAGCACCTACCCAAACAAGCGTCACCAAACAAGAGCGAAAAACACTCACATGAACCACAACCTTCTTTCCAGATTCTCCCAACACAATACGAGTTTGACCCCATGAGAAATCATCCATACGCCAGAACGAATAAAGTGGGAGGAAGAACGAAAACGCGGGTATAGCGACGATATAGAAAAGCATCCATCCAACCATATCCCACTTCCTCCTCAAAATGAACACGAGTGCTTGGATACCGTAAATGGCAGCAATCATGATGATCGAGACTGTCGGGATAGATTTGCCAGCTCCAGCAACAAGATAGATGAGGTAGACGATCTAAACGTTCACCCACGTCAGTTACTGTATGTAGATGCAGTGGAGGTGAAGAACACTCACATAAGCAACAGTAACCGGCTGCGTAATAGTCGACACCAAGTCAATCATAACCACAAACCTCATCGAGAAACAACAAAATCCACAAAGCTGATCCAAAAATATAAGCTCTCCCAAATTATGCACAGTCGAATTAATCCAACGTCGACGTTGCGAAAGCAACACCTTCCAATCATCCGGAGCAACAGTAAACGCATGAGCATCTCGAACGAATTGAGTCTTGAACATCGGGAAATGTTTGAGAAGTAGCGTTGTGAGGTATCGATCTTCACCAAGGTGGAGAAGATTCTTCATGTGTAGGGTATCAACGCGATTTTCCGAATAGTCTTGAATCATTTGGTTTGAGATTAGCAGGGGTTTGTGGGTATCTGGTGTACGGAGACGGTAGAGGGTGAAACAACCAGGTAAACAGGTGACGGAGCCGAAGAGAGATTCGAATGCCTTCGCCATGTGATGAGAGATGAAGTATTCGTAAACCTACAGTGACAGCGTCAGCACTAATCCGCCACTCTCGCCCTCTCACAACGTACCTGCATCATGGTGATCAAAGACTGCTTCGCGTTCGCCAGCTCCGTTTCACCACAAACACCAAGAAGCTTCTTGTCATGAATCATCCTGCAAAAAATCACCCTAATCAGCACTTCAAAGCGAGAGAAAAAAGGAAGACGACATACGCAGAGATCAACCGATTAACCGACATAGGATCCACCGTCGTATCAGCATCAACCATGAACAAATACTCATAAAACGTCGGATTGACACCAATAACATTCTTAATCTGGTGATACATCTCCAACTCGAGAGGGTTCATCGGCGAATTAAAGTGAACCTATGCACAACAAAGTCAGCCAAACCTATCTCACCATCAACCAAACCCATTCTTCACCTTGTTCAAGAAATGCATCAACAACATCTGCGAATCCCGCTTTCCTCTATTCCCCGGTCTACTCCTTTCCGTCGGTTTCCCCATTTTCACAATAACCAAATACGGCACCACATGTCCCGCACACTCATACAACCCCGAATAAACTTTGCCCATATTATGCTGTTTCGCTCCTTCACCAAGACTCTGGAAACTCAACGGTTCCGGGTCCAGATTCGGATCCGCACCCAAAATATCTAACACAATCCTCGGCGTAGGTCGATCATTCCCACTACCCACAATCATCCCATCACAAATAATCACCATCAATTTCCTCTTATCGTCATACTTGAGTTGTGCCAGCGAGTCGATCGTACGACGAAGTGATGTGTCACCTTCGGTATAACATGGTACTTGACATATGACGAATTTGTCATGATCTTCTGGTGCTCTCTCTGCTCCGAAATTGACAGAAGCGATGAATTTGAAGCCAATGATGGAGACCATCATGACGGATAGAGCGAGGAGGATGTATGTCGAGAAGAGACATTGAGGTGAGTCTCGATTGTCGACTTTACCGATAAGGAAGAGGTTTCGAAGACATACACGTTGTCGTTGGAGGATTGCAGGATCGATATTGAGGCTGTTGAATCTCTTAGTAACATCCTTTCCTGCGTATTGTTGGAAGAGGTTGATAACGCTCCCGTGCATAAAGTTCTTCTCTTCATCGCTGGCAGGTTGAGGAGCGATCTGATTCCATGGGTTTTGAAGGGCAGGTGGACTACTGAGGTACGTCGTCATGTCGTAAATGAGTCCGTCGATGACGGCGAGAGAGGATCCAGTGACAGCCATGGATTTGATTTCCTTCGAAGTGTACCCGACGAATCCAACACGAGAGGTGTACCGCATCTGGACCATAGACTCGAAATACCAATCCGGTCTTGAATCATTGGTAAAGACGCGGAAATCGTGGTATTGCGAATTGGGATCGCTTTTGTTCGCAGAATTGAGACTGACGTATGGCGAGACAGTACCCGTAATCCCATTACACAATGCGCTGACCTATACACGCCAGGTTAGCACAACTAACCACAACTCACTAGAAGAGAAAAATGCAAGACGCACCTGAACAGGGAACAAATCATCCGCAATCACTCCTCCATACTTCAAAATCGACTTTTGCGGGACAACAGGCACAATCCTCTGATGCGTCGCCGAAATCTGACTCAAATCAAACACCTCTCCTCTAATCGCCGTATACACATTATTCGGATCATTATCCACATTATGACTCTGCAATTCACTCCGATTATACACATGCTGCGTCGGACAAATCAACACGCCCAACACCGCAATCACAAACACCGCACATGCACAAACGAACCAGATGAGCAGGTTCAATGCGAGTTTTTCTCTCCACGCTTGTCGAACGTCCATTCGTTTCATTCGACCGATGTATGTGAGAAGGGGAGTGGGTATCCACCATGTTAAAAGCCAACAGAGTGCGACCCAACGACGACGTGCGGCGGATTCTTTGAGTACTTCTGTCGTTTCGTTGTCCCCGATTTCGTGAGTTTTTCTCTCCACGCTTGTCGAACGTCCATTCGTTTCATTCGACCGATGTACGTGAGAAGGGGAGTAGGTATCCACCATGTTAAAAGCCAACAGAGTGCGACCCAGCGACGACGTGCAGCGGATTCCTTGAGTACTTCTGTCGTTTCGTTGTCCCCGATTTCACCTGCCAATGCAGCTTCTTTATCCCCCAGTCCGCGTTTATCCGTATTCTGGAACATGTTTCTCGAGGGAGCGTAGGATTCTGAACCGAAATTGGATACGGAGTCGTCGCGATTGGATGTAAATCGACTACGACCATCGTAATCTTCTGATCGTAATGATTTGTTTTCGTCGTAATCACCTTCGTCGTTGTAGAGATCGGCACGTTGGAATGGCGATGCATTGGCTACGAGGGGAAGAGCTTGAGTTGATCCGTTCAAGTTATCACTGTATCCACCCCATCCGGGATCGATTTCTTCACCGGGAGAACGGTATGGTGCGTAGGGATCTGCCATTCCTCGAGGGTCCAATCCGGCTTCGGCTTCGGCATCGCGAATCTTGTTCCTCTTCTGTTCTTCGACATCCCGCGATCTCAACTGATCTTCGAATAGGTGGAACGCCTTCTGCGACAAAAACACCTGAAGAACGAATCAACACGGAAAATAACCGAAAAAAAACTCCCGCACCTTATGCTGACCAAACACCACATCCCTCTCTCCCAATCCAAGCGCCGTCCTAGCCTGCATAGCTCTCTCCCTCACATCACCCTCACTAACCCCCGCAACCTCTAACCCCTCTCTATACCTCTCACAAAACTCTTCTGGCGTCATCCCAACCTCCATAACGACACCACACCTCTTCGCAATCTCACTCAACCCAATACTTCTAACCTGTCCCTTCACCGACCTCCCCTCCAACTGGTTCGGAAGTTGCGAATCATTCGGATTGATACAAAAGATATACCAAGTCTGCGTTTCTTCAAACGTTTCGAAGAGGGTATCAAGTGCTTGACGGAATTCACCTGCGACGCAGGGTGATGATGTGTTGAATTGAGATGAATTTTGAGCTGCTGAAGAAGGGTGAAGTAATCCACCAGCGGTATCTTCATCGTCTTTTTCATCGATATCTCCAATACCCAATCCTCCTGATTCTCTCAACGTAGGCAACCTCTTAAGGGTACTTTTCCTCCTAGTCGACGGAGCTCTCATAGGCTTAACAGCCTGCTGAGCCGAAACAATCGTATCCTCATTCCTCGGGTGCGCCTGTGTAGCAATCGCCTTGTTCGAGAACAATCCCTTCACGAAAGGATTAATCGAACCCAACCCAGTTCCATCATTAATCCCACCAGCACCAGCGTCAGCACCCGTCGCCCCACGCAAAAGAGAGACGAAATCAGGGTTGACAGCGTCGAGATTCCTTTCGAGGAAATTTTCAGAAGAGTAGGTGACAGCGCCGTTGAAATGGTTGATGGTAAACGTAGGGAATCCAGAACGGTCGATAGCACCGGACTTGAAAGAGGAATGATTCCCCCATCGTTTTTGAAACGCTTCGACCATAGTTTGATCCGTCTTCTTCGGCACTCGACGGGCTTGATCGTCCATAATATGGATCAACCCACCCGGTTGATTCTGTAGCAAACGGATGCACTCGGCGTTATCAAAGTAGGGGACAGAAGGGACGAGATGGGCAATGCCTTCGATAGTATACTCGTTGACATGAGCCTCGAAAAGTCGTTTCTGTATGAAATGTTGTAGACGTTCGTTGGCGAAGTTGATGCAAAATTGATCGAGGGAGTTTGGACGGCTTGTCATGTTCTGCGGGCCGGGAAGATCGAAAAGACCGATGAAACTGGAGAAATCGTCCTTGCAGAACCGTTGATTGATGTGCTCGTTCAACCACGCGAAAAGCAACGAGTAGAGCGTCTTGGCGAGATCGTCCCTATTATCCGAAGCACCATCCGGATCCAAGAACACTGTACACAGCTCTTTCTTGACCAACTTGGTCTTGTACGACAATGCAGCCTCGAGAGCCGAAGCTGATACACCCAAAAAGTCAGCAACGACCTCGAGAACATCGGTGTTCCGCACAACGGCAGCGTCTTCATTCCGATGTCTGTCGATAATGAATTCGAGATTTCCGAGATGGAGAATGGCGGCGATGAGTTGACAGGTCTGAGCGACGTGGCGTTTCGACATGCCGATGTTCTTGAG
>KQ962209.1:28625-43392 GCA_001563735.1 Leucoagaricus sp. SymC.cos | reverse complement strand
CATTTTACACATGCTGGTGTAGCTCACGATTGTGCTGTTGTTCAAGTAAATCTGGGTATGACATGGGTGGAATTTAGATGACTTTATGATGGAACCCTTATGTCTACGAAGTCTTCACTATTCGACTTCAATGATTCGATCACAGTCAAACACAACCTCGTTACCTCAACTTTTGTAGCTACATGTGGGTGATTAGACTGTCACTACACCTACGTTACGTCTGATGGTGTGGCTACCATCGTGAAATTCTGTGATGTTTAACAAACTTGAATGTGCTAGCACACCCAGCCTGGGACACTGCCACTCTCCTCATCCCGTCTTTCCCAGGTATCTTACAACCGGGGGCTGATACTCGTCCGGTTACACCCAATGTCGTGGCTGTCTCCGCAATTCAGATTTTTTTTAGATCACTCGCTATTTTTCGGTCACCGTAGGAGCAAATCCAAGTATGATGAAGAGCATTGATGATGGGCTGGGTGATCATGATTGATGTACGTGGCATCGGCATTACACAGACAGCTAGACCATTAATTGATGCTTGCTTTGATTTTCTTTTTCTAAGTCCATAACCTCTCTGGTTTCCTGTGCACTTATTTCCTCAATTGCTGAACAAAGACGTTATCTTGGCAACCTCGAGCCTCAACGGACTTCTCTATTGAGAAATGGCGAGTTCTTAGATTTCATGTACATACCGAGTTATGTCTAACTGACCTGATTCTTTTAATTCCCTTCAATCAACATATAAAGAAGGTAAAAGCGCTGTGCTCCGCATCCTATCATACATTGTGCCTAAGGGTTAATATCCTACATAAATTATTGAATCTTTATCGTGAAGATCATGATAAAAATTAGATATATTGACAATAAGGTCTAAGTCTTTGGTGATGTTTAAATATGCTATCAACTGAGTGGTTGGCTTATTGAATCACTGGCCCCGTGCATAAATCCACCGATCCTACTCAATCTTACCCAAAGACATCTCGAATAAACCCTTCACTTGGTGAGCGGCTTTGGTCGACGGAAATTTGACGTCCTTCTGACATCTTTTTGATACATAGTCTCCTATTTTCTTCTCATATATTATGTTATCTGTCGGTACAAGTGGGCTCGGGGAAGAGATATGGAGCACCAGGTTACTGGCTCACAGTGGAACAGAGCCACGGAAGTCATTGGAACAGACTTCCAATTCTTTGCAATCGGCTGTGGCAGACATCTAACATGCAGCTTAGAAAGGTGATTGGGTGTAATTTCGGGCAATCATAAGGCAATCATAAGACTATAGATGCTCTAATGTTCACTAGCCAACGTCGGGCACAACATAACGACACTTTCTTTGATTCTGATTCACCATACTACACAGATACAATCATAAGAGAAATAAGACGCTCAAACACGTAGCCAGATGGGCTAGAAGGAAAGAACAATGGTTCATAGGTAGTGTTACACTAATGACGAACTAATTGTGTGAGGACCTTTGTGCAATCATATTAGAAAACTGTCTGGCTCTACTTGGAAATTAGGCCTACGCTGGGTGACCGGGCTCCCACAAATGCTAGTGGCATTAGTCAAGGCACGTTCCGGGCTGTGCAAGGAAGGAAATAACATAGACTTGTCAACGTCCTGTTTGAGAAGGTTCAGTGGAGAAATCTTACGCCAATAATCATGGAGCATTTACCGCAGCAGCTTATGCCGCAAGGTATGAGGCAACAGAAATCTCCTTTCTGTGCACACTGGGTTTGAGTGAGACTGCTTTTGACATCATCTGAGCAAATGCCAATCGAAAGGGCAGAAGCAGAGAGAGTGAAGGTGAAGAATACATTCAAAAGAAGAAGTTTAGCCTGCATGTTAAGAAGTGACGACTGGGAAAGGCTGTTGAGAGTAGATTCCTGGGGATGGGTTGTGCGACTTCAGAATGGCATCTTTTATATGTAGTTGATTGCCATTCATGGAATTTGCATGCGAAAACCCGAAGTTGATGAGGAGGTGGAGACGTTCATTCCAGCATTCAATCTCATACCAAATGGTACTGAGTGTGAAGAAAAGAATAACTCCCATTGGACGCAGTTCCCTAATATTAACAGTCCTTTACGGTATCACTCGGCAGCTACAATGTACGAAGCATAGTCCAGGAGCTGACCAGAATAGATTAAGAAGTATTCAAGTGGCTCGGATAGGGCAGAATGAGGTAGTGGACGTCCCAACTTCGAGAACATGCTTGCGACCCTCACAATTCTGCAGAGCGGACGCAGGATCCTCTGTTACTCGAGGGTTCAGTGCTCATATTGCCAACGTTATCAGCATTTTTATAAATATTACGGATCATCCCACAGTAATGCTAAGATTCACAACGCACCTTCAACGTCTCCTTTGGTACTGTTGCCATGAAATTGGTACAATTTCGTTGAACAATCTGACCAGCTCTATGCTTGCAAGTGTTGTTCCAAGACCTCTGACTGCTTTGAGCAAATCAGGTCTAGTTGTCCACCTAAGCAAGCTCCAGAAGAACTCCGGTTTAATGATGATCTGAAGAACATTCCTAACATTAGGACGCAAGTAGTCCTTGGCCTTGTGCATTACATGCCACCTGTTAGTACCAGGAGCATAAAGCCGTGGAGCATGTTTCTTCTTGACTGATTTTGTTCGTCGACAGTCCGTATGTTTACGTAGTAAGTCCAGCTCGGGAATGCTATATCAGTGGACAGGCCACTCACTCACTCCACGCTGAGCTAAAAAATGCTGCATGCTTGCGTTCAACGAAGCAGGTCTGATTGAACGGCCAGTTTCAGTATGCTTCTTGTCAAGTCCCTAAGACATATCTATGCATCTTTTCTCACACGCCAGCTGATGCCCGTTGACATCGCCCTGATGGCGTGAAATCTGGCTAAAAATTATTGTGCCACACTTTTTTCGAACGGCACAAAAGTGAACGACCTCTCGTGTGGCATAAAAATAAGCACTCACCGTTGAAAAGGGCACAAAATGTAAGTGTCGCCAAAGATGGCAAATATAGCCAAATACCATCAGTGGGCGACGAGAAATATAATAATCCACGTGGCCAAGTGGATCGGTCTTCGATATCTCGGAGGCACTGGTGCGCCAGGGGCGCTCAATCCTCTTCATGCGCTTGACCTACTCTATACGCAAATTCTCTTATCAATGAATGAGTCTGATTACTTGATTGCCTCGAAGATCCTTGGATCAACTATCTTATGTGGTGACCGACCTTTGACCGTCTTGGTCCAGGCCAACTTTCTCGGTCTTGACCGGGATACTTTCGTTCACTAGAACAATTGCATTCCATCATTTACGTCCCACCTGCCTCTGAGGCATCCACGAGGTCCATCCGTGCGTACCACGCCTCGTTCTCCGATTGCCTGAAGGCATGCATCAGGTCAAAGAATTTCGTGCTGGATGAAGCTGCAGTGCATCTAAACGTTGCTACTCGGAGTCTGCAATGGCTAAGTCGTGATTGCAAGGCAATGTCCGGTAATGTACCTTTATTCTTTTATGACATTATTGATTACTGATGCCAACAAATAGATCAAGAGCTCCGATCCGACCTTAGTCGGTCTCCAAGTCAGAACAAAGATTCGGCAGTTGTTCGCCGTATTCTGAGGTTCTCAACAAGATCCTGTTGGAAGGCTTGTTCTCAAGTCAATATTGACTCTCCTCGAGCTGTGGACATTACAATGGTGCTGTCAAACTTTGACTTTAACTTCCGTCGTGGGAGATGGAATGAGACATCAGCAAGCGATTTCCCCCCCTTAGTGTCCGAATTAGTGAGTTTCTTGACTGTTGTTTCGGTTCTTGTTGCTTACTGTGTGTAGAGTACACACCACAGTGGTCATGATACTCTCATTTCCGTTGGAGATGCCGAGCCAGACAATTTAGTGCAAGCCCATATATTCCACCGTGACAACAACCCGAAGGACTTCTTGGCTCCATTTGTCGGTGCCGTTAAGTGTTTCGAATTGGATAATCTACTCGTCAGATTAGGTACCATTAACCCAATCTCCTTTGTCCTTTATGTTGATGCCGACTACGATCCTGAAATCCATATTACATAAAGAATATCACTATATCTACAGCCTACAGTGTAGTTCAGCAAGCATGAAGACATATGAGTACTGGTGATGCCTGGTGACACGCTGAAATCCTGATGTCTCACCAAATTGAAACACGATCAATCAACCGTCAATTGTAGATCGTTGATACACTAGGCCTGCCACTATCAAATCTTGATTGGTGCTTATCACTCAAACTCTAAGACCCCTGTGGACCTCGCACTGGCATCCGTTTTCGATCCGACGTGCTCTAACTGTAGGGATCAGCGGTATTTCGGACGTGGTTTTACTCCATTTTGTTCGTAAACAATTATGACTTATGTTCCAATATGTTCTATGTCTATGTCCCATATGGTGGTTTCATTTTTGGTCTCGGACTCATATTTAGTATATAAAGCTCGCAAAGGCTCAAATAGCCGCTAGAGAGGAAAGGCAGGAAAGGAAAAGGCCAGGGAAAGGCCAAGAATGGATGTTGCAACTTATTTACGAGAATTTGGGTGCGAGTGTGGGAAATTGCAGATACCCGACGATGTCAATGCTGCGGCTGTGTCTAACGGTATGGTACTTGATGGAAGAAATGTGTTTGCCGGAATGCTGTTTCATTCCCTCTACTCTTCTTTCAACCACTCACAGTCAAAGCGTCACCTCAGGCTCTCAGGACTTTCAGCACGGTAGACCGCTACTGTATTCACTGCGGCAAGCGTGGGCTCTTATGTCAACTTGGACTCCTTCCAAGCCTTCTCCTTAGGTGCACAAGACCACTGTTGTCTGTGCCCGATGGATGGATGGGGTGGAGCTAGTACAGGGGTCGTTCAAGCGCCACGGCGAAAGAATGCATCTAGGCTGCTTGAAAAATTGTGGCAAGCAAATTCCCGCTTGAACGAGAAAATCAACTTAGACGCCTTCCTCCGGGTGGGCCACATTGAAGGTCTCGCATCCTGTAAACTGTGAAGTATACCTGATACGATATATCCAGGGTAGTGGCAACTGAGATGGAGGCGGCTGAAAGGGGGAAAGGAGCAGAAGGTTGAAGATAATGAAGATCTCGGTGAAGTCCTTGGTTTCATGTTCTTTCATGCTGAGCACTCAGTGGCACGTCGGGTCGGCACTTCAAAAGTCTCTGAATATTACAAGATTCAATGCTGTTGCGAGTGTGTTAGTATTTTCGAAAGTTGATGTCTTCAAATTGTACACCAGAGACTACGTTGAATACACTTGGAGTGGTTATCACTAAGTGGTGGTACTTAGTGTATACATGCTTACGAGACCTCCTGAAGTTTACGTTAAACGATAAGCAACAAACCCTCTTAACTGGACTCAGGTCTTTGACCTCGTTCGTACTCCAGGTTGGCGCGTTGTGAGGTTATTATGGTAGCTGAGCCTATAAGCAAATAAATAAGAGCCTGAGATCTCGAGTGTGATAGTGCGATGTACAAATACTGCTAGATCGCCTGTAGTTAAGAAAGATTTGGTTTTGTCACTCATGACAGTAGAGGAAAAGTGACGAGACCAGCGATATGAAAGGTGTATACCCTGCGAATGTAGAAAAACAGAACCGTCAATAAAACATCTCGGGCGTCCAAGTTCACACATCATTTCAAGGCGGAAACTGACTCACCATAGATGCAACAGAAACGTCCGATATTGTTGCTTCCTGCTGCAATTGCGAAAGCATAGATCCCGGCACTTGTAAGTGACGCTATGGCATTGTCAAGGGGTGTAGTGTGAAAGGGAGAGACGAGGGAGGGACAACCAATTGAGGACAAGGATGTGACTAGAAACGCTTTTGTTGATGGCTTTTAGAAAGGGAAATACAGGCAGATCGACGAGTTGACGTACATATCAGAAACGCTTATAGAATCCGTGAACTTTAACATCGATAACGTTGATGGACTTGTCTGGGCCAAGCTGACGGTTGGCGGCACCACCACCAAGGGATAACATCGGACTGTTGGAATTTTCATTGGCTACGACGAATGCTGTGATGGAAATGGGTTGATTGGGAGGGAATTGACAACATGAGTATGGCAGGTTGCATGGTAATTGTTGTCTTCATCACTGCAAATGTAAGTCATGATCCAATGAAGACTCACGTGCAGCGACAGAGCTCTGAATGTTCCACCCTAGCTCGCACGGCGGCCTCCTTGAGACTAGATCGAGATTGACAAACGTCTGGGTTGAACACCGATGGATGCTAATTGGTGAATGATGTTGACAATCGTGATAAGCCGTCAAGTCTTGCGCGTGATATGAAGAGATTGACCTCAATGATGGAGATATTGTGGAGGCATCATATGCGCAGAATGTGTAGGTGCTAAAGCTAGTTGCTGAGCCTAGTATTTGAGTCAAAGCGACAAAAGTTCTGAAGAACTACGAGTTTCAATTTCAGTGCGAAATCAGTCAATGAGGCTTGAGTCATGATATTCAAGGAGCCGTGAACAGGGCGGGGAGGGCGTTCATGACACTTCCCTCAAAGATGGCAATAACGTTCATGCTGGAACAAAGAAGTTTGATCATCTCATGAAAGTGACCAAAGACATTGAATGAGTGAAACTAGTAAAACGAGAATTCGTGAACAATAGACTTCGGCAGCGGATGGTATGTGGCATGAATCTTGAGAGGCGGCCAGCATGGAATCGCGGAGGAGCCTGAGAGAGAGCGGCGCGAGTAGCGTGAAGGAGGAGCGCCTCCGGAGCTCGTGTAAACGGGTGTGAGGTGTTCGGTCCGGACATCACGTGCAGAGCGCCATCGTCGACGTCGAACAGTGGATGCTGTTAAGTACTTTCAGTGGAAATTAGAGTTTCAATGACTACGAATACGAGTGTTGCAACTTCTTCTCCGATATCACATTCGAGCATCCAGGGATGAGACCAGTTTCGAATCTTTAGGTTTGACGGACTTTATTTCAATCTCCGCAGACATCGGGCGTCGAGTCAAGGAAAAGGATAGGCGCTGAAAGCTCCTGATTCATGCCAGCGTCCCATCACTCTCACACCCTCCCACTCACTCACGCCATGCCATTGAGAGACAGGTTCAAGTCGCTCCTCAAAAGACTTCGTCGCTCAAAGAAAAGCTCAAAAACTGGATCACACGTTGGACCTGATGTACCCCGCCATGAAATCGTTCACAACTCTGAAATGAGTGCAGTAGTGTGTAAGCATGCATTTCTGCGTGGCTCAATGGGCACATATGCTGACAAGAATGGGGGAAGCGCTAGGTTCTCTACACCCTACATCAAGCCTCAATGATATTCGTGCTGCCCCGAGCTTGCCTCTTCCTTCTTCCAATACTCGTAGAGTCTCATCTCGGATTGATTCCTGAGTCTCGTCAAACTCCCCAGCTGGCGCGATCATGTATGTGTTCATACATTTGAAGGTTTCACCGTTGTATCTCATATGCGTTAAGCCAATCGTCCTGGAAATCCTTGCTCAGACAAACGTTCAATCGTAAATGAGCCTCGCATTCATCCGTGAGTGGGCTCCTGTTCTCGTAGTAACACGCTAACCTTCTTCAGCGGCAGCTCGCCATCTCCACATCGTGAGCGAACTTGAAACTACGTATCTCATATATGAGGCCGTGTTTGACATCGGCCTGTTCAGTTCCGTCGACCTTCAACAATGCACACGATTTCGTGATAGGAACCGCAAATATGATCAACAACATCCAGATGCTAGACAACCAGAACACAGGTAACGGTCTCCGCTAGTTTCCAATCAGGCCTTATTAAGATGCTGTCTATAGTCCTAGATTTGCTCGAGGAAAAAGCGATGGTTTCTGCGATGCTCGAATCCGCCGAACGTTCTTATCCACCAAGGTGCAACCCGGAGACCCGGCAGAGTGTACGAAGTCGAATCGTGGAGTGGGGAACTCAGTCCGATCGTGTATGGAGGATGCTATGGCTCTCAGGTCCAGCAGGGGTTGGGAAATCTGCCGTCGCTCAAACTGTTGCGGAGGAGTTCCAGAGCGCCAGGCTCTTAGGCGCTGCATTCTTTTTTTCACGTCCAAACCGTCGCGAGGAACCTGACGTGCTCATTCCAACTTTGGCTTATCAGCTCGCAATCTGTCATCCTGGCTACAAACGCATAATTTCTCAGCGATTAGCTGACAACCCAATGATCCTCAAGAATCACCGACGCTCTCAATTTAAAGAACTTATTATTGACCCCATTCAATCTTTGCTAGATCACGATCCACACATCATTCCCTATCCACTTCTTATTGTCATCGACGGGTTGGATGAGTGCATCGATCGCGAAGCTCAACGTGAATTTGTGGAAATGATTGGTAGTCATTGTCGGATGGTGGAGCGCTTTCCGTTGCGTTGGATGATTTGTAGTCGTCCAGAGTCTCACTTAAAGGCTACGTTCTCTAATGCAGACTGGAAGATTACATGTCTGCGTGAGCAGTTGGAGATAGACGATCGTGAGGCACAGGAGGATGCAATCTGTATTCTTCGCGATGGATTTACAAAGATACGGAGACGTTATGGGGACCAGCTTTCACCTAACTGGCCTTCCAGCTCCCATCTGGCGTGTATTGCGAATGCAGCATCAGGACATCTGGGTTTTGTCTCGTTTATTATTAGATTTATTGGAGATGAAAATTACAGCAATCCATCTGGCCAGCTTGATACATGTCTACGTTTTCTGGGTGGACTTCATACACCAGGCGCTCTCAACCCACTCCATGCCCTCGACTTACTCTATACTCAAATCCTCTCCTCTGTTCCACCTTATGACCTGCCAATCGTTTTACGTATTCTAGGGTCGTCCATCCTATATGGTCAAAAATTGCTCACCACTGCGGTCCAAGCAAACTTTCTTGGCCTCGATCACGCAATATTTTATCGATCTCTTCAGTTTCTACACTCAGTAATCTTTGTCCCTCCGGCTTCTGAAGCAAACACGAGATCTATTCGCGTATACCATGCATCGTTTTCCGATTATTTAAAGGACTCAGGCCGTTCCGGCGGGTTTGCTATGGATGAGGCAGCGGTGCATCTTGAAGTAGCCATTCAATCTCTTCGTTGGTTGAATTATGATAAGATCGAGCTTGAGCCAAGTGAGTCCATCCCCAGCGGCTGGAAATTATATCATCATCTAACTGTCCCTTAGTTCGCCCAGCCACAAAATGGCTTCTAGCACAGGAACACAACGAGACCATTCTTCGTGACTTGAAGATGTTCTCCGCAGAATCCTGTTGGAAGGCTTGCCCACGAGTGCATCATGATTCCCTTGACCAGGTGATGGAGATGTTACTTCGCTTCGACTTCGACCTTGATTATAACAACTGGGACGGTTCGGTGGCAGGTGACTTTGCCTATTTCATCCGGTGGTTGCATTTACTTGTAAGTTTCTCTAATGAAATCCCCGAGAATCACTTTTATGGTCTTCTCGTGCAGGGGAACCGAAACAAAAGACTCATCTCCATCAATGATCGACCTTCCTTCAGCCTTGATAGCGTCTATCACCAGGATGATCCCCAAAGCTTCCTTGGAGTATTCACTCAAAACCCTGCTCGCATTCAACTAGGCAGAGTTTCTGTTCAACTCGGAAATGTGAACCGGATCAATTTCAACCTCGTTGTTGGAGGTGACACACCTCGTTTTGCTTTTCAACCCACTGCAAGGAACTTTTTAATGCAATTCCGTTCTTAAGATACCTGTCGTCAGCAAACCCCATCCTTGTACAATTGATGAACAATAGGACTTTGTCTATCAAGCTCTACGCAGGTTCTCGGCAGATTTCTTGGCAGTCCTTGCCAGCCTTTTGATGGATTGTATGTAGATTTAGAGATAGAACGATGAGGCGATGACCAGGAACCTGTCTCTCACTAAATATTATTATATATGATCAGTAACAGCTCACGTGTTCAGACAATGGCAATGGCCACCACGATAGGCCCGCAGAGGCCGGTGACGTGACGGCCGTCATCCAGGTCCTCGTGTCCCACACTCCTCTCCTTCTCCTGATCCTCAATCATCAACGATGCCCTTCCGCGAGCGATTGAAAGGTTTGTTTCAAGGATTACAGAAACAAGATAAGGACTCAGTAACTACTGGGAGGGCTCGTACACGGGAACTTGGGCTTCATGATATGGGCGGTCTTCCCGAGCATCCCGGAAATGACACCCCAGGTCAGTTTCACTGCATGTACCAAACCCATCTCAGAGTCCACCCTCGTATCGTCATGGTCGTGTATACTCTCTTGTGACTTCAGTCAAGTCAGGTCCAAATTGATCCTTACGATGGTGCCACAGCTCCAATGGCGCCTGCTCTCTCTCCAGCGCCCTCCTCAAGTAATTTAATAACAAGTCTTGCAAATCATACAGATACCATACCACCAAATCGATCAGGTGTGAGATGTCAGAGGCATAATTTTCTAACGCATTCCTGATTGCATTCACCATAGCTCGTCAGTATAATTCACGAACGATGGTCCGACGAACTTCATTCGATGATCATCATCATGGCTCTAGCTTAAGGACGTCTACCGGAGAGCCTTCCAGTCGCCTTGGTGAATACACCATCGACGCGAATTATTACTTTGAGAGAATTGATTGCCTTGCCGGCCATTGATAGGTTCAAGCGCCTTCCACGGCGCGCAAAACTTCACTATCCATACGGCCAATATGATCGACGTCACACAAAATTTGGACTCAGAAGATAAAGGTATGTCTGATCGTACGATCTGTGTCAAAGCTGCTACATATTTCCTTTAGTTCTGGACCGTCTTGAGGCAAAAGGTTTGCTTGCTGCAATGCTGGATTCGAAGGAACGCTCATACCCACCAAAATGCAATCCTGAAACCCGGCACCGCTTGCGAAGTCGCATCATTGAATGGGGGAACACTCCGAATCCTGCTCTCAACAGGAGGGCGCTGTGGTTGTCTGGACCTGCTGGTGTTGGAAAATCAGCTGTTGCCCAAACTGTTGCAGAAAAGTTCCAGGAGGACAGGATATTAGGCGCTGCATTCTTTTTCTCTCGACCGAACTGTCGCGATGATCCTGATACACTTATTCCAACGTTAGCTTATCAGCTAGCAGTTCACCATTGCGGGTACAGAAGCATCATTGCGCATCAGATTGCTGACGATCCCTCGATCCTCAAAAAACACCGACGTGCTCAATTTAATGCTCTTATCATTGATCCCTTTCGAATTCTCCTGAACGACCTCACTCGACAACATCCAGACATTGTTCTACGGCCCCTGTTCATTGTTGTAGATGGACTAGACGAGTGTGCTGATCGCCAGGCACAACGGGAATTTGTAGCAATGATCACGGATTATACGGGTGTCGTGGATCGTTACCCTCTTCTGTGGATGATCTGTAGTCGTGAAGAGTCGCATCTCAAGTCTGCGTTCGCAGACGTTGACTCGAGAATGACGTGGTCATGAGAACGGTTGGAAATAGACGATAGTGAAGCCCAACAGGATGCAATTCAAATTCTCGAAGATGGCTTCGCTGAGATCAGAAAGAGGTTCGGAACGGACCGGCTGCCATCCGATTGGCCATCTAGCACTGACAAAGAGTGTATCGCCAAAGCGGCATCAGGACATCTTGGGTTCGTCTCATTTATCATTCGGTTCATAGGGGATGAGAACTATGATGATCCATGCGGCCAGTTGGACAGATGCCTTCAATTTCTTGGGGGCTCGGCGGCCCTGGCGCTCTCAATCCTCTTCATGCCCTCGATCTCCTCTATACCGAGATTCTATCATCGGTTCCTGTAATTGATTTCATTAACGTCTCTCGCATCCTTGGGACAATGATTTTATACAGCAGTTCATCGTTGACTGCTTTGACTCTGGCAAACTTCCTCGGCTTTAGTCAAGATGCATTTTATCGGTCGCTTCAGCGACTGCATTCCGTTGTTTACGTTCCATCTGCCTCTGAGGCAGATACGACACCTATCCGCGTGTATCATGCATCTTTCTCAGATTATTTGAAGGCTACCAGCCGTTCCAAGAATTTCGCATTGGACGAATCAATAGTGCATCAAGAAGCAGCCCTTCGTGCTCTCCAATGGTTAAATCGTGGTAACGCACCAGATATAGGTGACTCGCGCTTGGTCGTCCTCGGTATGATAATCAGCTGACTTGACCAAATAGATGGGCCACTAGCTCCAAAGCTAAGATGGATGCAGAACAAGGACAATCCCATTCTTCATGAAGTGATGATGTTCTCAGCTGCAACATGCTGGAAGTCTTGTCCTCGAGTGCAAGGCAACGGTCTTGTCTCGTTAATGGATAGGATGGAGTCCTTTGACTTTCATCTTGGTGATCAGGTGTGGGGTGACGATCTAGTAGACGATTTCGCTCACTTCATATCTTGGCTACATTCACTGGTAAGCTCTTAGTCCCCGATCGTTTTTTTATTATACCAACATTTCGATAGGGAAGAGAAAATAGAAGCCTCGTGTCTGTCGAGGACCTCAGCACTCACGCGTTGGTACATGAACACATCTTCCATTGCGATGATCCGAAGTCATTTTTGGCCCAGTTTACTAAAGCTAGAAGTCAATTTGATTTAGACGGCATTTTTCTTCGGCTCGGTAAACGCAATCCACTCACTTTCATCCTCTACGTTGATGAGTCGTATGAGCCTACATTCCATATCAGCTGTACTTCTGGTTAGTTACTGGATAGGATAATTGGAATACGACATAAGTTGAATGAGCTGAATAGTGTACGTCAGACATAGACTTCGAACTCCAAAATCACGATGATTCTGAACAGGCGCCAAGATAAGACGGCTCCCAGCGACACGTACTGACAGGTAGCCTTCATTGCATCTGCTTGACCCTCGACGTCCTCATTTGTTGCTTCTCTCCTAGCGCCGCCATCAACACAAGTTGTCCCGCCTCGAACAAGTCAGGTTCTTGGCCATTCTAATAGACAATGCTTCCTCTGACATCAACGGGTACGACCACACGCGTGGACATCTTTACCCATTCTCAATTATCAATCTCATCCGACACATCTCCTCACAAAGCTCCGCCTCCATGTTCCTCTGTTCCGGCGATTCAGCACTTTGAGCACAAAGACTCGGCGCTTCCGAATGAATTAGAGAAGCTCACTTCAACTGGCGATGTCGAACCAGATCCCGAGCAGCCCTCTCCTTTACCAGATGCCCATACTCCCGTACAAGAAGAGCTTGCGTCTGTCCCTCCTGAGACTGATACACCACAAGTCTCATATTGTAGGCCTAATCCCATTCCTCAATATTGGGGAGCGGGCGGGCCACTTTCGCGATATTCGACAACCCCATACAACCTATTGGGTAGCCGGAGCCCATTTGTTCAGTCGAGTGGTTTCCCACTTGGTGGCTCGGTCTTTGGCCCTCAGCCGACTTATGGCTCGGAGTACGTGCCAACGCTGGAAACAACCTACAATGCACCGTTTTATCCGCAGTCCTCGCCTTTTGCTCTGCCTTTGCCACCCCTTATGCCCCCCTTTCCATCTGCATCTATCTCACCTACGGGGAAAAGGGACAGAAATGCCTCTCGATTACGCACGAAGATCGAGCTAGCGAAAGACAAACCAGAGCTCAAGATACCCGACTTGGATACCTTCGTTCGCATAGGTCACATAGTAGGTATGCTATATATTCTTTGATCGCTTTCAAATCAGGACTTATGCAAGTGCCAAAATCGCAACTCAGAAAAAGACTCAGGCTTAAATCCAATTTTTCCCCAACAGCTCACACCATTCGCGTCCCCATGTAAGCAACTGTCGCACTTCTCTATATTCTCAAATTCTGACAACGGTCAACTATCGGATAGGGATAAGCCCCCTTCCTCCATTTACGGGTTTAATGGACTCCGGTTCTATTATGTCTACGAATGCCCCTCCAGTGCAGGATGATTAAGTGCAAGAGAACATTAGTCACAACGAGGAAAGTCTCAAGAAGGGTCTTATAAAACCATTCGAATTGTGAAGTTAGAACGATTGATGGGTTCAAGTTACCTCACATTTGTCATTTTTGTATAGGCTGTGTTGACTGTCTCACCCAATGATGCTTAGTGATTGATGATTGTATGATTCACTTTCTACATTGGTTTCTCGAATGTTGCTCTTCGATCAGGCTTCCATCCGCCTAACTTCTTCAGCATTCAGCACTCCTTCCATCGCAGTGTCTCTTCGACAAGTTATTCCTGGCTTGATTTCCAACTCGTTTCTCTCTCTCTATATATGTACAAAGGTATCCTGAGTCGTTTACTAGCATATGTGAGCTCGAGTTCTCTTGTTCGGCACAGGCCAGTACCCACCCTAAGCGCTCGGAGACTGCTGTATCGCCATTTCACTAGCTCTGATGAATGGTACCATATGGTGGGAATGGCTGGAATTGGAGATCAAAAACACGAGCATGGCACATTGTGTGGACACCATCGTCTCCATCACTGTCAGAAAAATGATGATTCAATGTCATTTCAGAAGAATGCAAGGTGAAGGAAAGCTCACGCATAATAACAGAATGTTGCACCCAAGCTCACATGATCGCCGATTTAACACTAGATCGAGAAGATGAAGTTGGTAGGCGTTTCGACGAAGATTGATAGATGGCGACTTTTATGACTGGTAGTAATGATCATCTGACTCTTGCGTGTGAGATGGAGAGATCGGCATCGACGATGGACATGTTAGCACCAAATCTGTGGAGGTGCTGTATCCGCAGAAGATAAGGGCACTAAGACCGGTTGC
>KQ962209.1:9791-20846 GCA_001563735.1 Leucoagaricus sp. SymC.cos | reverse complement strand
GAACCCAGGACTGCACGACATCAATAAGCACACAATCGGCAGGAATTAAGCCTACATCCAACCACACACAAACCAATCGACCATACAGCTGACTCAAAATTCTTCCTTCTTCACCTACTGGACAATGACCATCAGGGCATCAACAAAACACAAATTCAATGTAACAGAGTCACCTTGTGTTCTTGTATGAATTACTGCATATTTTCTCTTCACAGGCCTCGAGATGGCTGTTGTGTCAAATTCCCAAGCACAATTAAACATTTATATATCCAACTGTCTGGGGTATGGTTTTGGGTCACTGCAAATCCCCGCGAGACCCAAAATACTAGGTGAAAGTGAATGAAGCACCTTCTCATAAATCAAGCAGCAAACGACAAGCAAGGATAAGGAGAAACAAAGTCAAAATCTGAGTAGAATGCTATCTATAAATATTCTTCATGTTGTTCTTCACTGACCAATGAAGATAGCTATGATGATCAGCCTTCCATGACAAGTGCATAAGGACTTTGATGCTGGGAAACAGTGATCACTGAGCCTCTCGCTCTCCTTCACCCACACACTGTAGACATTTCAGGCTCAATTCCTATCAATGACGATAGTAATGATTCTAAACAAAAGCATCTCCAACCTTTCCCATGTACCACCATCATCTTTTTTACAAAGTGGTATTTTGCATACTTAAAACAACTATGACATACAAATTGTTATGGGAGATAGTAGTAGAGTTGGTGAAAGTTTGAAACCAGCTTTTGGTGCAAGACTCAAGAGCATCGTTACATGTAGTAGATGCACAGCAACTACTGTCAACATCCAAGCCACTGAAAAATCTCTGTCTCAGGCTATACCTCTGACTCCTCCAGCTGACAGCTCTGTCGCCTTAAGCTCATTTGACATGGCTGATGAATTCATTGCCAATGTTGCCACTGACAGTAATGTCACAAATGTTGCAACTGGAGCCACCCTTGATGACAGTGATTCTGAATATGAATCCTTTAGTGATGAGGATAAACTGGCGCCCAACATTTGTGGTCGCCCAAACTGTAGCCATACTCCCTCTTTCTCTGGCTGTGTTCTTGCACCTACCAGGGAAGACACTATTGCTCAATATGAGAAAGCTGACAGATGTTCCAAGTCTCCCCACCTTCATTCTGCTCCTCCTACATCTAGAGCTAGAACACCCTCACCACCTGCAAATCAGCTCACTTTTGCTGAGGCTGTAGGCACTATTACTCCTAAACCTCTTCATGGTTTCCATACTTGTGCGCTTTATGACAATATTCTGTCACCTGCAACCATTCCATCTGCTCACAGAGAGCATACTACTGACTTTCAGGCACAACCCAGCCCTCAAACACAATATGACCATTTTCATAACATCGCTCAACAAACTCCTCAGGAATCTGTACTAGCTGTATTAGCTAAACAATCTCCTTTAAATCTTGACAAAAACCCTAATACCCCTTTGTTGGCCTTAGGTTCCACTGTTTCTGGTCTTAACCTTCCCCCACGTCTTTCTCAATGGTCAGACACAGATTTATTCCCAACCCTTGACCCTACCGGTGTTATGCTGGAACCTCCTGTTCCAAAACTTAACCCCATCACTTTAGCCGAGCTTGCTGATCCAGTTATCTCACAAGCTGCTATGCACACAGAGTCTGTTGAACAACAGACACTGCCATGATCCAAGCCCTCTATGGAATTTGATTCAACACCTCAGAATGCTAACGCCGCTCAAGGCAGTATTGCTAGTTCTGGAATGAAAATTTTTGGTAGCAATGACTATTAATTGTCATCTGAAGACGTCATGGTTGCTATCCAACAGATTACATCCTGGTTTGATACTTTCCCAGTAAATACTGGGAAGTTTACTCCTAAGAGTGTCATTGCTGATGAATTAGCTTTTTTGTTCCTCACAATTAGTGAAGGTGGATGGAGCTACACCTATATTGATAATGAGGAAATTTCCAAAAAATATGCTCCTAAAGGGAGCAAAATTACCATCTATGAATTGATGGAAAAACTTTTCTTCTCTGACCGTTTTCTAAAGAAAAAGGCTAAAAGAGATGACAAATGCAAGGCTAAAGCAGCTGAGGCTGAAATCGTCCCTTCCTCCCAACCTGGAGAAGGTTCTAATGTTCCTATGGATATCGATGGTGTCTCAAAGCTGGTTGATACCCCTCCCATGCCTTCCTCCTCTGTTAACAAGGTCCCAAAACCAGTTGATGCTCCTAAACCCTCTGCTTCCTATAAAGTCCTGAGAACCCCACCAAAGCAGCCTGCTATCAAGTCTGCTTTTCCACCCATGCCAGTTCCTCTTCAAACCGACAAACTGACTCCTAAACCTGCTCTTCCACAAAAATCTTTTGCAGATGTAATGCAATCCAATGCCCCATCTCCCTCTACTGGTGGGATTAAAAATGCTATTGGCCTAGTCAAACTTACTAAGGCCTTTGGCAATAAACTGTCACCCGAAAAAATTGTTGCTATGCATAACACTGCCACTGGCACTCCTGCTAGTGGTGAAAACTCTGAACGATCACAAAAGAAGAAATTTGTGATGAAGACCACTATGAGAGGACCTACACATAAACAAATCCTTATCTCTTTTTCCAAAATGCTCACTCCTGAGGGTGCTCGGAACCACAATGATATCCTCCAAGCTGTTAATTGTGGCCTTATACAAGAACACTCTAAACTTTGCATTTCTGCTATTGTCATTGGACACACTGAAAAGTTCCCTGGATTGACGTTCAATACCAACCTCATTCCCACTTGCACTGAGATAGACATCATCAGGAACTGGGTAGCCAAAACTATAAAAGTCAACATACCTGAATCTCAGGCTCCTATGTCAAAATCCTATCTAAAAATAGTGGGCATTAACTACTACACCCCCTCTTCTTGGCATGAAGATGTCATGTATGTGATGTGTCATAACAACCTGTTTGATGGCATCTGTCTTGCTTCCTCCCCCCATATTATGAAAGCATCTGTGCATTCTGATATGGCAGTTATCTGGTTCAACATTTGGGACTCACAAAAGGGCACTAAAGCAAAAGCCCTTATCAACAAATCGTTTAACTTTGCAAATGACATTGCTACTGTTATTGCATGTAATATGCACCCAGGCATTCCTCAATGCCAGAACTGTTGGCATTGGGGACACATTACAGCTAAATGCTGATCTCAAGGATGGCACTGTGTGAGGTGTGGTGGACCTCATAAGACCAAAAACCACCATGTCTCTTCTGGATGTTGCAAAGCTAATGAAAAAGCTAAGCTACCTCATCTTGCTACCACTGAAGGTGAACTGTGTCCTCATGAGTACAAATGCTTGAATTGTAAAGGTGATCATTTCACCAATGACAAAAAATGCCCATACTGGTATAACAGGTTTAACAAAACCTGGCACACTAACAAGGCTGAAGAAGTCTGGGCCCAAAAGGTCAAACGTATCACCATTGCCATTCAACAACGAAATGAGACTGACATCTCTTCTAACCCACAGGGCTGACAAGGGCCTAACCCTTCTTCATGAAGAACTTGACTCTCAATTCTCTTCATATTTTTTCTTTTAATGTTAATCGCAATTACTCTGTCATGGAAACTTCTCTTGTTACTCTAGTTGATAACTTTGACATTATTTTCTTCCAAGAACCTGCCTGGAATGTTGTTAAGAAGACTGTTTCTACTAATTCTGTTTCAGGCAAAAATGTTATAGGAGCACCAATTCATCCTGACTGGATTTATCTTGCTCCTTCCCTTCTCTCCCCTCTTAAACCTCGGGTTATGGCTTATGTTCACAAATATTTGTCACATTTGCGATCATCCATTGTTAACTCATACACTGACCTCGATCACAACATTCTCCTCCTTTCCCTGTCTTACAATTAACACGTTTATTACTTGATGAATGTATACTCTGATGACAAACACCTTGCTTTGGATTATCTTCAACAATATGTCAACTTACTACCTCCAATGCTCTATATAGGTGGAGACTTTAACATACGCTCCAAGGAGTGGGACGCTAATTGCCAAACACACTCAAAATATGCAATTCACCTCATGGATCTCATGACTGACTTAGGTCTCGATTGATCCATTCCCATTTTTGATATACCTACCAGGTATTCCACTGATCCATCCAAGAATAACACAACAATCGATCTCATGTTCATCGCTAATGAAGTCAACGTTAACAGTCATTATATCCTACCTGAATATCAGCTACAATCTGATCATGCACCACTTGTGATTACTATCCCCATCTCTCCTAAATTCATACCTGTTCAGAAGAAGGGTCTTAAATGAGGATCTGATGAAGAACGGAGTTTCATTAACAAGTTGGCAGTAGGGCTTTCAGTGCTCCTGTCAGTAAATCTTTCGACTGAGGCAGATATCCAAAATGCCTCAGTGCAGATAGCTGACCTTATCAATGTATCATGGGACAAACATGCTACTGTGAGTTTTATTTCAACATGCTCTAAGCTATAGTGGAATGATGAGTGTGGAGAAGCTTTACAATGATACCAGAATAATCACATCAAAGATAATTGGCATGCCTTCCGAAATTCAGTGCACATAGCTAAGAGGAAGTTTTTTGATACTAAGATTGAAGAAATCTCAGAAAACAACAAGTAGCCTTGGGACCTCATGCCTTGGGTCAAGAATCACAAACTACTGCCCACTCGAGCCATCATCCACAACAACCAGCCTTGCCACTTGCTTAAAATGCTTTGGAAGGCCTTTGATCAAACTTATAACTCTGCATCTAACAGGACTATTGATGCTCATGTTCTTGACAACTTACATGACATCCCTGAAAGGAAATAGATCCCATTTTCTCTTCTTGAACTTACTGAAGCTCTCAAAAGCTGTTCTAACACATCTACGCCTGGTCTCAATCATGTCTCTTGGGCTCACCTCAAAATGCTCTTGTTTACTGATGACTGCATCCCTCTTCTCTTCACTCGGCTGGCCAATGCATGCTTATCTATTAGTTACTGGCCCTCTCACTTCAAAGAATCAGTCTCGGTTGTCATTCCTAAACCAAATAAACCATCTTATCATCTTCCAAAAGCCTTTTGACCCATTGTGCTCTTGACCACTCTGGGAAAACTTTTCAAAAAAATGCTCACTAAACATATGCAATATGAAGTGGTCAAATATGAAGCCATCTTTCCTTCACAGTTTGGAGGAATCATACAATGCAGTGCTGAAGATGCTGGAGTCTTCCTCACTCACCTTATATGCGCTGGCTAGGACAAAAAGTTATGTACTTCTATTTTAGCTTTTGACTTTTCGCAATTTTTTCCATCTCTTAATCATTCAATATTTTTGAGTATTCTTAAAAAACAAGGTTTTGCACCTGAAATCATTTCCTTTTTCTCAAATTACTTGATAGGATGCTCTACCACATATTTGTATAATTCTTTTTCTTCACCTCAGTTTGACTTTAACATAGGAGTAGAACAAGGGTCTGCTCTCTCTCCTATTCTTTCAGGTCTCTATCTAGCCCCTCTTCTTTTCATAGCTAGTCAGAAAAACTCTGGTCTCATTTCCTTCTTATTCTTCATAGATGATGATACTATAATAGCTCAAGGCAAATTATGGCATGAGTGCCATAACAAGATCAAGGCAGCTTACTGCTCCCTTGTAGACCTCATAAACTCCTTTGGACTTCTCTTAGAGCATGAGAAGTCTGAAGTGTTCAATTTCTCTCAAATTCTCAGAGATGACAACCCTTCCATTGACCTCAGCTTTATGCCCTTCACCTCTTCATCACCCCTTAAACCTCAAGAATTCTGGAGATACTTGGGGTTTTATTTCGATTGCAAACTGACCTTCAATGAACATGTATGTTATTGGTCAACTAAAGCCCTCTCTTTCATCTGTGCAATGAAAATGCTTGGCAATTCAACACATGAACTTCTACCTCATCAAAAATGACTCCTCTATTGTTCATGTGTTGTTCCTCTCGCTATATATGGATGCCAGTTATGGTATTTCTCTGGAGCCAAAATTGTTAACAAGCTCAAATCATTACAACAAATGCAATGCAATGCTGCCTTGTGGATTATAGGTGCGTTTCATACTTCACCCTCTAGAGGCGTCAAATCCCTTGCTGGGCTCATCCCCATACACCTCCACCTCAAAAAACTCACCAAGCATGCATGTCTGTGATACATCACACTCCCCAAATCCCATCCTATCCATACACTCCTAAGTGCTAACAATGCCAAAGGAGCTCTTTCTCATCCCAGATCACTTGATCTGCTTTCTGAAAGAAACAGAGCTATAGCTCAGGGCCCCTTAGTTGATGCTGATGATATACTCTTAAATGTCGATAAAAATTTTTCACCTCTTCACAATGCTAATTATCCCAGTTTACATCTTTTAGATAATTTTTCTGATTATTTTTTCTTCTTTTGATTTCAATAGGTCAAGTCTTGAAAAACTCGGAAACCATTCATAAAGACTCAATGTGTGCACCTTCTCCACTCACTCCTCCTCTGACACTGTTGTCATCGTCACAGATGGCAGTGTTCCCAATGACTCCCAATTGTAGGCATCTGCCTGTTATCAAATCTGGCACACTGGTGCCCTTCTCCATTCTGCCACCATCCCCTGTGGATGGTGCACCTCTTCTGAAGCTGAACTTGCTGCCCAATGTTTTGGACTTTGCAAAGCACTAGCCTCATTTCCTGATGTCTCCAACATCATCCTTCTTACTGATCATTTGACATCATCACATTATTTACTAGATCCTTCTGTACATGAAGGCTAATATCACTCAATAGCCACTGCTAATGCCCTACACCCATGGCTAGAATGTACTGGGCTCCACAAAGTCAAATTCTGGTACATTTCATCCAAATTTGCCCTCTGCGACTGTAATACAGCTCCTGACAAACCTGGTCAGGCATGCTGTCTTTTACAAAAAGTTTATCTAACCACCAAACTCAATCACCAATATGCTGGGTTACACCTGAGTGTCTCCATGTCATATCTCAAAAAAAAAACCACTGATTCATGTCTCAAAGAATGGCAACACATATTCTCTACCAACACACAATATCGAGGACACTCCTTCCTCATGTTACACAGCAAACATTTCCAGGGTGACGTTATACTACCTCAATATCATAACAGTGGCTCTTGGCTCAGAGAACTTCGTGCCTCATATTCCATTGATGCTAGTGACATACCTGTCACTAACTTCAACATTGTCATATATGCTATACATGCTATAACCAATCATGCTCCTATCAGGACTTACTGCTCCTGATTCTTTCCTAGAGAGTCTACCCATTGCTGATGTGGTTTTTGGATGGAATCTTGTGAATATATCATCCTAGCCTGTTCTCTATATATTCGAGAAGACAAACCTATATTTACATTCAAGGAATTCATCAACTTCCTTGAATACAATCCTCAAGCATTTGCATTTAACTCTAATGCTCCCCTTCATAACCCTCCTCACACTATACAATGACGAGCTGGGCTTTGCTTAAGTGTCTCCTCATCACCATCTCCCAAGCAATTACCTGCTACTCCTATATGATATGCTGGGTTGCATTATGATGTCTTCATGTCACTTCATCCATCTCTATCACTTCCGTGCACATCAGGACATCTGTGTTTGGTATGCTGGTAAGTTCATTTAAGCTTGACTATAATGTCTCCTCTCTTTCTGTGTAATAGTACTATAGTTGTCATTGTGCCTCCTACAGTTTTACAAAAATGCTCATCTCAATAAGTAGTATTTAGTTAGTTAGTTTCTCTTTTGGACTTTTCCTAGCTAGTCTGTTTTAGTTAGGCACAGACTGCAATCAAGCACCATGTAATAAATTATTGATTAAAAAAAATAAAAAATAGTAACAATTCAATTGGCAAGTTTGAATCACTGTCTAAATCAATACCAAGCAATGCTATTGCCCATGATTTAAACTCGTGAACAAGTTATGATTAGACAATTAAATTGAATTCAGACTCGAGACTGCTCAATGATTTTGTTTCATAATCAATGTCGATTCCCAGCAATGAGTGTCAGCAATTCAAATTCATCGATTGAATTGTTACTACCGTCATTGACAGGAGTCAAGCCCAAAATGTCTCTAGTGATACATCCTATCGTCATTGAATTGCTATGACTCTTACTCAGAATACTCACTCTATCAGAAGGAGAACTCTTTGGTCTGTGAGTGCAATAACTGGCAGCATGTCAGATCACACCTGCTTCTTTGACGATGAACAAGATAACAGCATCTCAACAGATCCTGTTCAGGGACTGCAAGTAATAGGTATACAGCTGCCTGCATTAGATTATTGCTCAATCCTGGTCATGACATTGAACCTCTTTCAGACTGCTCTCAGCCACCCTTAGCTTGAAGCTGTTTACCCTAATTGCAAGGCAGTGTGCAGAATCGCAGGGCAGGCACTAGGGGACATTTGATCACTCAATCATCTCTGTCAGATATATAGCATCAATAATATATTTTTGTTTATTGACTATACTATTGACCTTAGGTATTATGCCATATCCCAATTCTCTATTGGATACTCCTTTAACCCAAGTGCTAGAATCACACTCTGCCTGGTGAAATTCATTCACCCCATATCCTGACAACTCCAGTCCAATCAAGCTATCTCTAAATACTGCTACTACTCACACTAGTCAATAAATCTCACCTCATATGTGATAATTGATTTCGAAATCCCTGACAACAGGTCTGGGGGCATTCTATGGCACACACAATTTCACTATCCACATGGCAACATGATTGAAATGACCTGAGATCTGGAGTTGGATGAAAAAGATAAGTATATCTAGACTGACGATCTTGAACAAGTCTTGCCAAAGCTTATTTTGTAGTTCTTGACTGTCTTGGAGAGAAAGATATGTTGTCTGCTAAGCTGGACTCTGAAGAACATGCAGATGTACCAAGGTGTAATCCTGAAACATAACATAGCTTGTGAAGTTGCATCCTCTAGTAGAGAGAAAAATTCAATGTACATCCCAGTGATAGAGCCTTGTGGTTATCTGGTCCAGCAAGGGTAGGAAAGTTGGCCATCACACAGATAGTAGCAGAGACCATGGAAGAGGCCAGGAATTTAAGCACTGTATTCTTCTTTTCTCAGCCTAACTGCTGCAATGATCCTAATATGCTCATTCCCACACTTGCATATCAGCTTGCAGTCTGCATTTGCCAATATAAAGGCATCCTCATGCATCAGATAGCCAATGATCCATCTGTCCTGAAGAAACACCATCATGCTCAATTCAAGGCTCTCATTGTGACCCCTTTCCAGACTGTGATGAACAATTTTATTCAAGAGCACCCAAACACCATCCTGGAGCCCCTTCTGATTGTCATAGATGGGCTAGATGAATGTGCTGACTGTCAAGCACAATGCAAGATCATGAAGATGACCACCAATCATGCTAGGATGGCAGATCATTACCCTCCCCTCTGGATAATCTGTAGCTTCAAAGAGTTACACCTAAAGACTGCATTTGCCAATGTTGACTTGAGAATGACATAGCTATATGAAAGGCTAGATATTAACAGTAGCAAAGCAAAACAGGATGCTACTTGAATTTTTCAGGATAGTTTTGCAGACATCCAGAGGACATTTGAAAATCAATTATCACCAAATTGGCCACCTCACTCACAGGTTGAATGTGTTACATAGGCAGTATCTGGACATCTTGGCTTCACACATTTTATTATTCAATTTATTGGCAATGAGAATTATAATGATCCATGTTGTCAGCTTGATATTTGCCTTCAGTTTCTTGGAGGTACCAGGGCCCCCAGAGCTTTAAACTCCCTTCATGTACTCGATCTCCTTTACACTCAAATTCTGTCATCTCTCAATGAACATGACAGACTAATTGTATTGTGCACTCTTGTATTGATGATATTATATTCCCATGACTGTTTGACCATGCTAGTACAAGCAAATTTTCTCAGTTTTGATCAAGACACCTTTTATTGCTCGCTTGAGTGAATGCATTCTGTTATTTCTATTCTATCTGCTTCAGAGGCAAAAAATAGACATATCTGCATATACTATGTAACCTTCTCCAATTATCTGAAGACTCTAGTCTGGTCTAGGTCATTCATATTGGATGAGGCAGTTGTGCACTATGAAGTTATGATTCAAAGTCTTCAGTGATTGGCTCTATGTGATGGAGAAAACATAGATAATATGTCTACTACCAGCTTATATAGGTCACTGAACATAGAATTGTCTTCAAGAACCACATCCTTTTACAGAGTTATCTTGGATTCCAGATTCCACACAGAACACTTTTGCTAGAGTGATAGTCTTCTCATCTTCAAGCTATCTGAAGGCTTGCCCTCAACTGAGCAGTAATGCTATTCCACAAGTATTAGCACTACTGAGAGATTGTCACTTTTGCACCAATGAGTTTATTGACCTTGTATTGAGAGGTTTATCAACAGCTGATTTTGCCAGGTTTGTGCACTGATTATACTTACTGGTGAGCATCATGCTTCTTCTAATTTTCAAGTTGCTCAAGTGCTTGCAGGGCTCAGACTCTGAGGCCTTGATATCTGTTCAAGAGTTGAGAATTAAAACATTGATGCCAAAACACATTTTCTATTATGATAATCCAGGTGATTTCCTGGCTCCATTTTTATAGCATAAAAGTTGTCTTCTACTGGATGCCATTGTAGTGCACTTTGGTACACTCACTCCACTTTGTTTTACTTTTTATGTTAATCCTGCTTATGTGCCTGAATTTTATCTATTGTATCATATGCAACCCCCAGTGTTTACTCTCCTAATTTGTCCCATCAGAAGTCATCCACAAATAACACACAAATTAGCCAATAGAACAAGGCTTTACTATGCAGAAAGCTTGAAAAACTAGAAACTCTGCTGGCACAGCAATTATTGTGGAATACTTTAATTAGTGTGGATCATCTACATGGTAAATCTTGCTATGGTGTTTTGTTTGATCAACTACTGACTGGAAATACATTTTTAGAAACCCTTGGAGATCTTTTTTTTTTTTTTTTT
>KQ962208.1:128271-140954 GCA_001563735.1 Leucoagaricus sp. SymC.cos | reverse complement strand
TGGACTTCAGGTATGTCTTAAAAACTTAATACTGTATATTGTACTAATAGTTTTGCTCCATAGACTTCAGCTCATCTATGTTAATTCTATATATATATTCTATTACTGCACTATACTCTTATTACTCCCTTGCTGTCCAAAGAACATCCTTCTTCCCTAGAGCATGCCCAAAGTTATTGAGAAACTAGGTTGGATCACTTGTGAGCATGTTGGGAAACAGGCTCTGGAAACAAAAGTCACATCCATGGTATTTCTGCACTCTTAAGTGTTCTACTAGTTGTCTAGCATAAACACTGCACTTATATAGGGTTAGATATATATAGAGTCATACAGCACTTCAGAGACTAAAGAGGGCAGGAGATCTAATCTGGGACATCTTCTGGTGAGGACATGAACTATACCAACAAATAGTATATTTTAACCCATAGCTGTGGCCCCTTTGAGTTGAGTCAATTTGCAGTCTTGCCTGGTTAGATAAGATATCAGAGGTTACAAATCATCATTAAGCATATATATGTCTAGATTATTCAGGGCTCAGACAGTGTTAGTAAGAAGAAAAAGGACTATAGATCTGCTGACTACAGTATGACATCTCACTAATTTAGAACATTGATGAAGATTTCACAAAGTGCTTCAAAATATCAAAAGAGTAATACTGCCCACTTTCTGGGACTGCATACAGGAGATGATAACTCTACATAGGTAGAGGTAGAATAGGCAGCAAGGTGAAGGAGATATGGCTGTACATCAACTTTTGCTTAGGCATGTGCTGGGAGAATGAGATACAATATTATGAGTTAAATAAGAGATAAGATGTTTTGAACACATTATTGTAATATATTGCATGTGATTTCTCAAAGTCAAATTATATTGAGGTCTTTTGCTTAGGCAAGCAAGGTCTGAGCCAGCAGTGCCAGCCCCTTGTTACTGAGTATTATGAGAACTGTTACTCATTTACATGAAAAAGTTACAAAAATTTTGCTCAATTAATTATTTCATGCTCTTTGCTACAAAATAACTGACTTGTTTTAGTAGCTATTGCCTAACTGAATATTCTACCTATTTATTCAGTGATTATTATCCTTTTTTGGACATGTCATACTTTATCATGTGACATTGGTGGAGTATGGATGTCCTTTACCTTAGTAGTAGTACATGCAATATCCTTTTGTTACTCTCATGGCATTATATGCAGCTACTGTAGTTAGTATATAAAAACTGCTAGTTCTACTTTATAAATCAAGTCTTTTGTGCTTGAACTTCTATATTTACCTTTAGCTCCTCTTCAGCAAGTTCTATGTATCTCTTTGCTTTTAAACATTTCTTTCTCAACTGTCTATATTATAAGTAACAAGTTGTTTCAATCTCTCACACTGCACTATGCTTTATATTGCTTTTAATGCAAACTATATCCTATACTATTGACAGTTAAAGCTGAAATGCTGACACTGTGCTCTTTTTTTAAAAAGAAAATCAACAATTTATTACACAATGCTCAATTGCAGTCCACATCTAACTAAGTAAAACAAAGCTAGATAAAGTCTAAACAAACAAAACAAAACAGACCAAACTAAACTGTAAATACAGTATAGATGCTAACAATATGAGAGACATAGAGGAAATCATAAAAGAGATAACAGAAAAAAGATTGTATGAATCATAGTCAAGAAGAAAAAGACTTACCAATGTTCACTCAAGACATAAGAAAGTGTTGGAAAATAGGTGGCTGTGGGTAGCAAATGTATGCTAAGGCCACAAGTGTATATGTTGACCATGTCATTACATTGTCCCTGTACATTCTCTTCCTGTTTCATTGTATCATAATAGTGTGACATTTCATGGTTTTCTATTATTCTTTCATGATTTGTAAATACTCTAGATAGTATAAATACTATATAATAATGTAGCAAGTCTCTTAGTTCTTGCATATCCTTTGAGTGCTCAGTCTATTATTTCTACAGGTTATGAGCCCTGCCTGTTGCTAAATGTCCTATAAAGTTTTCAAGTATCAAGTTTATCATGTCTACTACTGTGATCAATGACATTATGCCTGCTAATGTACCTGAGCTCAAACAGTCAGGAGTGAACTGAGTGATCTTCCAGTTACACTTCTGGACTGCCATTTGAGACAAAGAATTATGGAGCCACTTTGATGGTAGTATCTCAAAGCCTGTGCTTAAGCTTTCCTTAGTTATAGTATTCTCTCTGTTAGCTCTGCCTCCTAGTTCTGGCTCTCACATCAAGGCTTCTTTGACTTTTTCAGACTCCTCTGATACTTTTCTTACTACCCCTATTCTTCTTAGTACTACTAGCAAAATTCTGGAATAGAAGTACCATGAGAACATTGCATATTCTCTGTTAGTACAGCAGCTTCTAAATTTGATGCTAATTATAGTGGACAGTCAGCCAACTGTCACAAAGATATAGAAGGCAGTTGTCAAGAAATACACTTATAAGAGAACATTTTCTCAGACTCATATATGCCAGACCTTTTTATCAACTTGTTGTCCTAGTAGTAAGGATATATAGAATTTTCTCACTAATCTCTATATATGTTGTGCCAAACTTGATACTGTTGGTGTCAAGATCAACAACAATGACTACTAAAGTACCATTCTCCAGCTCTTACTATTATTCCTGTCCAATTTCACATTGATGCAATTGTCTGCTGTCTATTTGAATATCGCATATAGTGGTTCTGATATAATTGATTCAGACCTGTTGATTATCATGGTCAGTGATGAGTGGGAACAAACTCAGACATACTCACACAGTTGTAAAAAGGATAATGTGCCAGTATATGATGCCCTGTCTATTGAGAGAAATAAGAAGGAAAAGGGAAAAGAAAAGAAGAAAGGCCTCTGTTGGAAGTGTGGAGGCCCACATATGAAGCAAGAGTGTCTTGAGCTTGAGAAGGAGGAGAAAAGCAAGTCAAAGATAAAATCAGAGTTATACAAGTTGGGCAAGAGTGCAAACATAATAGTCACTACTTGAGATGATGACAATGTTGCATTTATAGCTGAGGTTATTGATAACAACATTTTTACTATAGATAATATCAACAGTTATAGCAACATATTTGAGGTTGAATCAGAAGTAGACAGTGAAAGCTGGGAAGCCCAGGCTTTTGTCCAAGCAGTCAGTATAAATAAGATCAAGAGTATTGAGGATTTCTTTGGCAAAGATGAGGGTGAAATTGCTGGTAATCCTGAGAGTGCCTGGGAGTTATCTGTTAGTGATAATGGTAATAACCAGGAGGTGTACAATCCACTCACCTTGGAGCTATGGGCCTAAGTGGCCAATAATATCTTCTCTAGTGTTTCTCTTGTATTTTGTATTATTCCTCCCAATTCTGAGTTCCTGTGTTAATCCACAGATGAGCCATGTCCTAGATGCAAAGATAGTACTAGCCATGTTGAGGTTCTGAAGTCAGAAGGTAATATACTGATTACTGAGTCAGCTTGGGAAGAATACAGCATCAATAGTGCTTCAGATAAGGTAAACATTAATGGCTCTTTGTTTTCTGGCATTGATATATTGGAGACAAATACTGCAGCAGTAGTGGTATATTTGGATAATGATAGAAAGCTAGAAGTTAAAGAAAAGATATCAGCTGGGATAAAAGTACAATATAACAGTTCACTCATCCAGATTTATATTAATCTCTCTACTAATAGCAGCCATCCTTCCTCTGCTCTTAGTACAATGGTCTCCTGTAGTTTTAATGATAATGGTGATAGTTTTGGTGATGACAGTGGTATTCTATGTACAGGAGGTCTAGTGACTCTAGTCAACCTAGTAGTGACCTCCATAATGTTAGATAGTGGCCAAGTCTATGATTTTGGGAGTGAAAGTGGTGTATCTTCACTTGATAGGTTTGGTGTTGCAGATATTTTGAGTACTGGAGACAGTGAGATAGTAGAGATGATGAGGATTAAGAAAGAGTCAATGGTAGAGAACAAGAAGCAGGTATGGGAATGTAATAAAGTGCAGTTTAATGGCATTGATTCTGCTATCTCAAAATCCATTCTCAAGATTGAGGCCAACATTGACAGTGCTGCACACTATGAGACTCACTAAATTTAAGTCAAGCAAGATCCCTCTTCCCATCCTAACAATCTATTACTAGCATCTCTATCTCCCAATCACCAAGTCAGTAATCAGATATTGAATTTTCATGCAGACAATTCTGTTCTCATTACGATTTAAGGGGAAGTATTGGAAAATAGGTGGCTGTGGGTGGTAAATGCATGCTAAGGCCATGAGTGTATATGTTGACTGTGTCATTGCATCATCTCTGTACATTATCTTCCTGTATTATCACACTACAATAGTGTGATGTTTCATGGTTTTCTATTGTTCCTTTGTGATTTGTGGACACTCTAGATAGTATAAATACCATATAATAATATAGCAAGTCTCTTAGTTTCTGCATATCCTTCAAGTGCTCAGTTTGTTATTTTTACAGGAAGTAAGAGTAGAGAGGGTGAGATACAGAGATGCTGAAGCAAGACCCAGCATGTTGAACAGGTATAGATGGTAGCAATATGTTAGACATGTTTGGGTGAAAGGCAAATATATGTGGGTTATAGGATAAAAAGTCAATAAGTTAACTTAGAGTGTTGATGGGTTGATCCTCCTGAAGGTACAACTTGAAGGAGCACCTGATGACAATGTGTTCTCATGTTTTGAAGCAGAACCTGCAAGAACAGGCTATGGGTTCATGGGGGAAGAATTGGGCACAATAAGACCTAATAGGAGCATAGTTAGTAATAGCACATATAGTGTATGTGATAATATTGAAGTGACGCTGTGTTCTTACTAGTTATGCAGATCACTGTCTATTTTACAAGTACTGTCATTCATGCTACTCAAGATGAAATCAACATAATCCTTGACAAAATCCATGACCTTGATTCTCATTCTGCACTCAAACTACACAAAATAACTTGAAATATTGTCCTCTCAAAGAGACTCAATTATATTTATTACTCTATTGCCAAGTTGTCTGCTGAGATGCTTGTCATAATTTTCAGATTGCTTGCATCCCTGCCTGTCACTTTGGACATTAACAGATATGCCTATTCTTGCAGCACATATAGTATGGTACACCTCAACACCACTACTTACTACTAGTCAGTGTCTCCACATTTTGGAGAGTAGTTACAACTTTTACTTCTTTTCTGTGGACAATGTTCCATTGGAATGTATAGAGAGGCAAGAAATGTTTACCAAGCATTCTTCTGACATATTTTAAAAATTCAACAAATCTCTCAATATACCCTAGACTTTACCTTGACTGTAAGAGGCCCCAGGATGTCCTTTTTGACTCCTCTCTGTGGACAAAGAGCTTGACTTAAATCTCTCAAAAGTCAAGATGCTCAAACTGCAAGAAGAACTGGCAGCCTGGTATAATTATATAGTCAAATTATCATCTGTAGTTGACTTGGTCTTCTATATCATGGCCTATTTTTCTATAACATGAAATATCTCAGTGATCTCTTATTGGATAGATGCCCTCAAATTAGCTGCCTTTTTCTTGGGCAGAGAGAAGGTTTCAGACCCAAAAGGGAAATATGCTCATCAGGAAAAATTGTTTTTCCTTATTTGTAACAATAAGCACTAATCTGATCAAATCAGCCCAATAAACAGGGCTAGCTCCAAATTCACCCTTATTCCAGCCTTATTCCCCTTATCTCATGCAAATCAGGACCACAGCCAATATATTCTCTCCATATTCACACTGAAAAAAAGACCAATAAATATCAATCAATAAAATATCACTTTAATAAATAATCAAGTATGGAAATCTATTTGAAAATAGATTTACATAGAACACGTCACAGTCATCAAGTACAGAAGCTGAAGTCCACTCAGGAGACACACAAGAACCAAACTTCAGGAACAAATGGACACTCTGAGTAATACAATTTACTAGAATAATACTTGTCTTATGTCAACCTTGCTCAATGAGTCATGATATCTGGTAGAGACAGCTCAAGAGATCCAGTCAGGACTATAGAAGTGGTGTAAACCACTCCACATAGGCAAAATACTTGAACTGACAGCCCCCAGGAAACCAGAGTGCCAACACTTTCTCTGGTAAGGTAAACACACAATAGACTTGAGCAACACAATATTCTAGATTAGTTATTGGGATTGGGGTTCTAGAGAGCAACAATGACAGACATACCTTTGACACTAGTCACAGCAGCAGTAGGATGACACTTGATCAACACAGTATTGAACTGAGCAGGCATGTCTCTGCTATATTTATTCTTGGATAATAGGTCAATATAAATTGAATTAACAATGGAAGCATGACCAGCATCAAGTAAATGGGGATCTTGGCTGATAAACTTGATCTGGTGGTAGACAGAAAGCTGGTAGAAGAGTATTGGGATAGTTTTGAGAAGAGGGAGGATCTGTGAAGCTGTAAGCATAGGCTGCTAAAGTTGAATAACACAAGATTGAAGAGCTAGTGTGAAATCAATGGCTCCATAGTCTGCAATTACTGAGATGAGAAGAACACTCTTATGGCTAGCATGCACAGACATGTAGAGTTGATGGCAGAGAATCAGGGATGAGACAGAATGAGGACAGGGCAAGACATTATTTTCTTCTATCTGACATGTGCACTTGAGGTACTTGTCATGAAGGAGTATCCATTCCTGTTGATCCAACCAAGCAGTCATTTGAGGAAACTTGTCTTTTGAATTTGAAGCTGTGTAGACATCCTTTGCCATATTAATGTGTAATTGTTCTGTATATTCTGTGTTGAAGTTGTCCAGAATGCTGAAAAATTGAATGAAATACAGGAAATGTAATAGGAAATGCAGTTTGGGGATGTCAAAGTTATCCTAAATACTGAGTTCAACAAAGATATGATGATGGAGTTGAAAGTCAGCAATGGCAGTGGTGAGAGCAGTCATTGTTTCTGAGGAATAGATGGGATATTATGAGAGGTAGAGTATATTGAGCACTGCTCAGACTGTCTTGACAAGTCTTGAGGAGTTTTGGATATTGGGTAGATGGGCATCAATCATGAGACTGAGAAGAAAGTGGCAGATCTGGTCATGTTCAGTACCAGTAATACATGAGAGTCCTGAAATCCCCTTGAGAAAGATGCAGATATGATAGTTGGGAGGAAACTATGCACAGTGCTTATCAATTTCATTCTGCCCCAAAGTAGTCATCAGCCATGAAAGCAGATGCCTCACAAGACCTTGATAGAGTTGGTGAAGGATATCAGAAGTAATAAACATATATATGTTGATGAAGGGTAGTTTCATCTAGAATAGGTTCTGGACTGCCTTAATTCCAACCTTTGTGCAGGCCTTCTCATACTCACTTGCACCCAATTTATCCACTTTCTTCAACACATGCAAGATTAGCCCAATATCTCAATGCTCCAATACACTCTCACTCTCTCTGATTCCTTCCTGAGGCACAGGACAAATAGAACACTTCCTGGTCTTTATGCACATAATGAGTAGCTGCTCTGGGTAGTCACCAACATAGGCTGCCAAGATCAGAAAGCATTTGCACATTGCCCCATCTCCACTGATAAGTAGAATGCCATCTTTTTCAAGCATCTCTAGTAGTTTGATAATTTCATGCATACATGCATGAAAGAGATTTGCTGAGATATGCCATCATGATGCCTTGTTTGTAATGTGTTCAAGCTTTGAAGTTGGAAGATATACCAATAAGATCTGTGCTTGTTGAGAAGGTTTGCAATGAATATGTTTGGAAATGTTGCCAAGTGTAAGGTACACAGGGTATGCAGTTTTGTTGTGAAATGTCATGAGCTGTGTCTTATCAGAGGAGATGATGATGGGGATGATTGTGGCATACTGCTCCTTCACTGTTTTTTCCACCTTACTCTGCAGAGACCCTCTATTAGACAACTTGAAGTTCAGCAATCCAAGGAGAATTCTTACCTGTGTCTTCTACTATCAATCACCTGTATGCATATTATGATACATCTATGTTTCCATCTTCTCATCTGCAAAATGTCACTCAGATTCAAAAATCAGGTCATCCACCAAATCTGGGTCTCACCATAGGCTCTATATGTATTCAATAACATTGCACACATAAAACTCTACCATTTTCTCACTATCCAACCTAGCAATACAACATTGGAAAATAGGCCATTGTGGTAGTTTTGTGTTGATGATCTTGTTGAGCTTATCAACATTCTTGTAGGACAGGTTCAATTTATCCTGTAACTAGAGAGAAAACTTGATGTTAGTTTGTTCAGAAGAGAATCAAAATCAATAGCACTCACTTCTTTAATTGATAACAGCTCAGAGACAGCCATTGACCCAGAACTATGCAATTTCGCCCATCTTGCCACCTCCCAATCCATTTTTGAAGCAAATGGAGCCCACAGATTAGACATTGTCTGTGAGCTTCCATAAACTGATGAGGCATAATAATCATCTTGACTTTGACCCTGAGAGACAACCAATCCAGCACATGAGTTCTTGTGCTTGTTTGTGTATTGAAATATATATATAGGCTTAAGTCCATGCCCATCATTGATAAGTGGGCATTCACATGTCTTGAGGTCATTAGAAGGTAACTTAGCTGCCACGGTGTTCCCTCCACTAGCCTCATCACTATTCAGAATCTCTGGAATATTGGCATTGGCATTTTTGGTATTGTTGGGGCCCTGGGGAAATAAGTGCATACTAGCCTGAGTATCTGGAATTGGCATATATATGTTGTCACCCTTCTTGTCTGGCTAGTCCCCTTCCTCAACAACTTCCTGTTTCTCCTCCAAATCATCTTCAACAACCACTGTGGGCCATTAAATAGATATAGGAATACTGGCCCTGCTGACCAGCATTGGTACAGACTTGTAGCAGTAGTGCTTACATAATAAATCATGACTGTTGTGAATATGAAGGATAAGGTGATTTTTAGAAGTAAATCCCTTTTGGCATCTCTTACAGACAAACATTGGCATTGGACACCATGTTTTTGCAGTTGGATAGATAAGTTGATGTGACCTTGATTGGCTGTGTTAGGACAATCAAAACATGTATATAAGAACTCACCATGTTTCATTCCTCTTATCTGCTCTTCAACTGTCAGTCTCTCACTCACTCTCTTTTCTCTTTTCCCTCCTCAGTCAGCATATTCCATGGCCCAGAAACATTCATGTAAGGCCCAGGAAGAACCACCACTTTCTGACAAAGAACTTGGTAAGTGAATAAGTTTTTGTGATTATATACAGCCTATCTTTAGCTGATTTTGTTTCCAATATAGCAGGTAGATACAAAGCCAAAGAGAATGTGTTAATGAGGAGAAGTTCATATAATACACATATATACACAATGGGCTTACCTTATAATTTCACTAAGCATAGATGGCCATCACATCTAGTCAAAAAAGGGCAGCATTCTCAAATTCAGAGGCAGCACCAGAAAAACCTTCTAAAAAAAGTAGTCAGTATCTTCCTACACATGACAAGGTAGCCACAACTTACCTCCCATCCAGAGCAGAACACCAATGAGATGATTGACAAGGACATTGCTAGTCATGGTAAAGGCTCAAGCAAGCCTCACAGTAAGAACACATTGGATGCTAATCAGAGTGTTTGCCATTAATACCATCACTGATGGTTCTCTCCTTGTAGGAGCACCACATCCTCCACCTCCACCTCTACTGGCCTCAACTTCACCACCAGGCTCATCCTCTTATTTGGCAGCTCCCAAAGCCACTAGAAAGCTTCACAAATCCATCTCTATAGGCTCAACTGAGGAAGAGAGAAACAGTGCCCTAAGTGAAGAAAGCTTGGATGGATCTTCTGAGGAGGAAGGTGAGGAGGGACATGATTCCTCTATTTCAATTAAGAAAGAAGTGTGTACTTTATATTTTCCTATATTTTTTCTGGCTAACAATAAGACTTCTTCATGTAGAAGCCCTATCCCAAGAAGAGCAGTGGCCAGGGCAGCAGCAGTGACATCTCCAGGTTGTTTGACTCCAACAATGACCTAGAGATCATTATGTGATGTCCAGTGGCTGCATTATCTCTGCCCACTTCTCAACATGATGACAACAATGATGATGATGATGACCACAGAAGCTGTAGCAATATCAGCCAGGAGCTGATAACACCTTGCATAAGAGAAGAATGACAAGATGTGATGCTATATTTGCCAGAGAGGTATATTCAATATCTCTGATCAAGAGCTCTGTCTCTTGTTGACTATTTGACAGCAGCCAAGTATTTGTGCAATGCCCGCTCCTTGCCAACACCTTCTTCTTAGCAAGAGCACCATGTGGTGGCCTTTGGAGACTGATTACCAGCCTAGAGGTATCAAGAACCAGACTCCCTTCATTTGCAACCTCATTCTGTGTGCTATTGAAATCTGCAAACTCAAAATAATCATCGAACACACTTTTCCTGAGATGAATAGTTGAGAAGTCTTTTGTAGTGCTGTCATGTGTGAGGCAGCTACCTTGCTAATGGAAATGCCTGAGAACAATGGTAATCTGGACTATGAAATACTTCACAACAGAGTTATTGAGGATCTGGGATAGTGCTTGAAAATCAGGGAACTGGTGCATGATATTCTACTCTTTCGAGTTTGTTCTCATTGTCACCCTTACAGGCTGTGGATTGTTTGGAATACACATGAACATTTATGTGTTCAGTAGTGCTTGTTACGATTGTTTACTACTGCTTTGGTGATGGACCTGGGTGTGTGGGCCATGTTGAGACCTTTTTATCAGGGAATACCTTTGTTTACATGGGCTACTGGGAGACTCAGCCTAGCAATGGCAAGGTATGAGGCACATTCTATTAAAACTTCAATTCTAATGTGCTTTTCAACAGAAAATGTGGATTATAGATCTTGGCTAGACATACCTCAACCCTGTTATTGTCAACCCTCTGACAAGCCTAGTTCAGTAGCAGGACTGCATTCAGGAACCAATTTGAGGCCTACTATACCCCTTTGAGTTTGGGCTCACAACCATCAGAACCTAAGTTTATGATTTCCATGGTAGCTTTAGCAGCAACAGCAGTAACACTCTCATCTCCAATCCTTGACAATTAACTGATGCATGTTACAGGTGTATGCTGCTCTCTTGATGTGGTCAACAGGAAATCTTGTAGAAAAGCTGTTCAAGGGGGAAAAATATGCTCAAGTCTATAAGTATTATGTCAACTTTTTGATGCAGTCGAGGGCAAACATCTAACTGCATTACCATCATGTCATGACAACTCTCTATAAGGAAGTCAGGTGCACACAACTCGGTTGTCTCTTGAGTGGTTTATAGATCTGACCACTGGCATTTCATGATAGGAGCCATCAAAATCCTCATTCCATACAGCTTGATAAGAGCAATCTATTTGCTCTTTTTAATATCACGCCTTCTATTTCAACTGCTTAGTTGTGTACATGTCACTATCTGTTTTTAGTACCACTTTTTTAGATGTATTCAGTCTCCAATTTGTATCTTTCTAGGTCTAATCAATCCTTGATTTGTATCTTTACTATCCCTGATGGATTCTGCATTACTTTCAGCATTTTTCTAAATGCTGGAAAGAGCTGGTGGATTTCTGCAAGGAGAACCCTAGGGCATTCTCCTTTGCACATCTCCCTGTGGAATAACAATAGCACAGCCACTCTTCAGTGGTTGCTGGGTTCTCTGGGGTGCTTTGGTGCCTTGGGGGGTCTAGCATTGGCTGCTGATAGGGGCTGTGCTAGCTTGGTCTTAGCACATAGCGTTGAAGGTTGTGACACTGTGGGCATAGACATATTACCTGCTTCTCCATTCATCTCTGGATGGAGGGAGGGCTTATCTTTCAGTGCAGGCTGCCATGTTCAGCTGAGCTGCAGGGGATGTCATTTTGGTGTCTTTCATAGATTACTGTAGATACTTTTTGTATTTGTGACCAGACTGCTATTGCACACCAGTATACAAATTTATGAATTTAAAAAAAAAAAAAGATGGATTCTGCATTGAGTGAATACCCCTCATCATTTAGCAATTATTGAAGATTCAATCAAAGGTTATTAATATTAATTTGGATCAGATTGATGGCCAACAAGGGTGAATAAACAGCTAATAAACAGGACCCACCTGTGATTTCCCTTATTCTCCTGATTGTCCTGATTCGACATATTGGTTACTTATGGTGACCTTATCCCTCCTGATTGGACTGAATAAGGAAAGACCATTTTTCCTGATGCTATAGAACCCCCTGGTTGTTGACCGTCTTCCACCTATCTCACCTACCCATTGGCACTTCCATCAAGATACTGTGTTGCTGTCCAAACCTCATTCAACTCTCCCTCACCAAATTGGCAACTCTCACATATTGAGGAGTTTCTCGACAGTGTTATATGAGAGACTTAGTTTGGGCAGCTGCTGGTTTTTGGCTAAATGGAATCCTTGTAATGGTGTTATCCCATCTGCAGTGAATGTGCCTTGAAATGTCTGGATGCCTTCTTAGATGCTGTGCACATGCTAGTTATACAAAGTTTGGGTTGTTGATGACGAATGGTCTGAATTATTGGATGGAGGTGTTGCCCACTGGAACTTCTTTCAACGGGTCACCAAGACACTCAAAACTATGCCTTGTGGGTGTAGATGAGCTTTTGACCGATCCAGGAGCAGATTGGCTGAGTTTATTCACTTTGTACTCCACGATCAAGAGC
>KQ962208.1:90414-113309 GCA_001563735.1 Leucoagaricus sp. SymC.cos | reverse complement strand
GTTCTCAAAAGCTGGTTCAACGCAGCAGTTGAGCTGACTTTTCAAGAAGCACATTGACCTCTCTTTTGATTGTCACTTTGAAAAGGTAAGAGCCAGATATCAGTTCATTTCGCCGCGAGTTGACGCCCGAAGCAACATCGTCTGATTTCAGTGATGTCGACTGTTATTCCCGTGTTGCCAACTCATAACTCTCAAGATGAAATACCAAAAATTCTTCACGAAATTGACATACTCAGTTCACCAGACAAGATTGTAGCTCGAAAGACGGAGCTTTTAAGGAAGCTCAACTACATGCGATCCCCCGTCGGCAAGCTCCCCGCCGAGGCACTTTCCATTATATTCGAGTTGCTTGCACCACAGCCTGTACGCGCCTTCAATGACGAACCCTCTTCCCCTCAGCCCCCACGTGAAGAGTATTCTCCCTTGTTACTGGGAGCAGTATGCGCGTTTTGGCGAGCAGTCACAACTTCTACTTCCTCCCTGTGGACCTCCTTCCGTTGGGACATCAACTCAAAGGAAAGGTTTCCGCCAAGCCTACTCCTAATTTATCTGGAAAACTCTGTCAATCGACCCCTTCATCTCGAACTTTCCTTTTATTGCGATGCTCCGCAAGATGCGCTTGTGGATCCTTCTGTGGACCAGAAGCTAGTCCCAAATTTACGACGAATTCGGACACTGAAGCTGATTCACCCTCCAGCGGCATGGGATGAATATATGAACAAGCTTTTATCCGTAGTTGATTTGATCATTGACCACCACGGCCATGCACCCGGATTGTTAAAACCTCGCGGTGATCTTCTCTTGAATAGATGCTATCAACTTCGCCGCATTTCTCTTCGATCTACAGAAATGGCTATTTGCACCACAAAACGATTTTACCGAATGCCCTGGTCTCTGACCGCCCTTCACCTCCATTTCATCCCTATCGACACCGCTATTCAAACAGTGTGTCGCTACTCAGACATTGTTGAACTCCACATTGGGAGTGCAGAAGACCCGCACAGCGACCTCGATCCCACCTCATACGAAGCCTGGTTTGGAGAGGCGATAGTTTTTAAGCGTCTGAAAATCTTCAAATGGGAATATCCCTCTGATGGCTCTGGTTGGGATTGGCTGGATGCATTTATGAATGTAACGCAGATGCCTGCGTTGCAAACTCTGGAACTCATGTACGAGGATCCGTTTATGCCTCGCTCCGATGGGAGCCCAAACATCCAGGATGCCTTCTTCCGAAGGCTCACTAAAACTATCGTAACATTACGTCTCGAGGGTATCGACCACATCTTCAGCTTCGAGGACATGAGTTCTGGCTATCCAAGTCTCTTTTCCCCAGATTCCACTGTTGAAAGCATCAGCCTCATCACCCACTACAGCATCGATGTTCTTGACAGAATAATTGAAAGGCTCCATTGCGAGAGTACAAGCGGAACGACCACGCAGATAGTGATGCCTAAGATAAAATCTTTAACATTGTCTCGTTTATACAAGGCTGAAGGTCAAGGTGCCGAAACCACAGATATGAAAGAACTCGGGCCACGACACTGTGACTCGCTCGCAAAAATTCTTGAACAACGGCTGGCCGGGAGAAACGGCTTTCGCCTTGAATTCATTGGGATCTACCCAGATTGGAGGTATGGGACTCAGGAAAGGCTTAGGAGTCTTGTCAAGGAGGGTACCGAAGTCGAGATCGTAGAGGATGGCCATTTTGTCGATTGGCTGGATGAGGTTGTTGGATTGGTGTAGGCACTGACAGAGGGTGCATATCATCCTCGTCATCTTCCAAACCAAGTATTGTATTCATTAGGGCCGAGATGTGGCCAAAAATGACGGATAGCTCTAGTTACTACTGCTGTCGCAAGCGCTTACATTGAATATTAAGTAGAAACCACGAAGAGATATTAGTCACTTATACTGTGCAATGACTTCACTTTTTACACCTCCGTCCGAGTCTTTAATTACAAATGTAAAAACTCCCTCAAAAGCTAAGATTCTATTGGAAGTGGAGACCAGCCGTGCTCGCGATGCATGACTTCGACTTTACCACGCCTTTGGTTGTCCATTAACTCTATCAGACGCGTCCTCTAGTCTTATCCCCTACTCAGCACTCAGCGCTCAGCTCTAGCCTCCCAAGGCTCAATCTCAGATAGCAACCGGTGAACCCCTCAGGGCCCACGTTTGCCCCTATCAACAGTTTCTCAGGGCTCTCTTTCCCGAGGTGAGAGCTGGTTCGCTGGAGCATTCGCGTTTCACTGCCCAGATTGACCCTAGTGTCGTTCTAGTCATGGCTTTAATTTATCCTTCAGGCACTCTTAGCGTCTAGGATGAGATACAAATCGTTCGCCACGAAATCAACTTCCTTGACTCTCGTGTCAGCGAACACACGTAATCACCCGGAAAACACAGTCAAGAGGCTTAATTTAATTCAACCGCCTGTCGGTTGGCTTCCCGCTGAAACACTTTCCAACACATTTAAGATGCTATCACCATCAACGATCATTTTTTATACTAGATTCAAGTCTAATTGGACCACTTCAAAGCATACACCCTCTTGATACTAGGAGCCGCTCCACGGTTTGGCGGGGCGTTGCAACTTCCACTGCGTCTCCATGGACCTCCTTCGACTGGTCTTTATCGCCAGAGGGGGAATTTCCATCGAGCCTCCTACTGATGCACCTTCAACACTCAGCAAATCTTCCTAATAACCTTGCATTTTCGTTCGCGAAGAGACACAAACTTAACAGTGATACTCTACTGGACCCCTCGGTTGATCGAGAGCTCATCTCGTGCTTATCAAGGATACAGACTCTGAAACTCAATTACCCGCCGCGGTCCTGGTCGACTCGGCTGGCAAAGTTGTCATCTGCAGCCAATTTGGTTAATTTGGTTGTAGATGGCAGTGGAATCGGTGGCATTCACCTTTACCTTGACAGATGCTCGAAGCTTCGCCGCCTTCCTCTCCGGTCGATTGAATCACCCTGTTCCCATTGGAAGTAGTTCTACAAAACGCCGTGGTTTCTGACAGTCCTTCATCTAATCACGATGCCTATTGATATTGCTCTGAAGATCTGGAATGGATGCCCAAATCTTGTCGAGCTCTCTCTCGAAGACACATGTTATCCGCGCACCAAGTACCTTGATGATAGGCTGAAACGTTCTTGATTTGGTCAGCCGCTGTCCTTCAGGCAGTTGGAGAGCTTCACATGGGACTATTCGACTCAAGACAGAATTTGGAAATGGATGAATGCATTCCTGGACGTAGCGCACATGCCTGCTTTGCGGACGCTGAACATCACGGATCCGAACCCCAAGACGCCCAGTGGGTCAGATACTCAGTAGCGCTTCTTTGAGAGGCTTACCGGGACTATTTCAACGTTACACCTCGACGGGGTCGACGTGCTGGATTCAGGAGATCGCTCCCTATGCTATCTGAAGCATTTCACTTCAAATCCCGGAGTAGAAAGTCTGACTATCAACTATTTCAATGTCTGGGCTATGGACGAAATAATCGAGAAACTCACACCAAACACCGCAAATGGAGAACCGGTTGTGATGCCGAAGTTGAGGTCACTGGGCTTCTCGGACGCTTGCGATGTGGTGACAAGCTGCTCTTCCTCGAAGAGCTCGAGCCGCCGCGACTAGAGCCTTTGGTCCTGATGCCTGAAAAGAGAATGAGCGGAGGAGATAGTTTCCGTATTAAACTCTCAGGAATGTTTACGGAATGGACTTATGAACTCAGAGAAAGGCCTAGGAACCTCGTCAGGAAAGGCGTCAAGTTGGAAACCATAGAGGACTCCCATCCGGTTGACTGGTTGGATGATGCGAGAGGGCGGCTGCAAGTAGCGGGAAAGAATTTAAATTGACATCATGGCAAAAAGTAAGGTATCGTTTGGAAAGACGGAGAATTCGAGTAGCGGTAGCCTCTCGTGTCGAGACACTATGTATAAGAAACATTCGGTGCAATAATCTGCCCTTTTCGACGGAACCCACGACACCTTATCGTACGCCTCCAATCATGCACCAAAGGCAAATGGAATTACTCAATACAAATGATCAATGGGTCAATTGGGCTCCTACGGAATGTGTAAAGCCAGAGACCCAAGAGGCAGAATCAAAGATGGCTCCAGGGTCATAAGGGGTCACATTGACGCTACTTAACCACAGGGGCAGATCCGATGTAGCAATAGTAACCAGAATTTCAAATCGTGAAGCGACTGGCCTCTTGCCTAGAGTGCCATCCTTCATGTCTCCCGAAAACCCTACTCGCCGCGTAGCCGCTTCAGCCCCGCGAGCTCCGGGAAATGAACCCGAGGCATTCTTAACCCAAGCTCGCCATTGGGAATCCGTCACGAAGCATACTATTGTAGAACGTGCTCGATGCTTGCAACTGGCAAATAAATCTACGCTCGTCGGTTCGGAGTGTCCCGGACGAAGTCCTCGGCACACTTTTCGAAATCTGCTGCCCACCGCTCGACCTTGACACCCGACTCGGACCATTCTACGACGTTCCTTTCGCGGATGATCAGGTTTTGTATGATGATGTGAGGGCTAGGCGCTCATGAGAAATGGAAGATTTGAGCAATCGACACTTTCCTGTCGTGCTTGGTGCTGTATCGAGGGAGTGGAGGGAGGTCGCATGGTCTACGCCACGATTGTGGACATCGCTAGCAGTGAAACTGGATTATAAGAATACTGAGGATCAAGCCACACGACTGAAACTCTATTTGACGAACAGCAAAGTGACCAACCCATCACCACTCTTAGTCAATTTATTGACTTTTTGTCTTACAATCCGCGGGCCTTCGCTTTCCATCCCAATGCGTCTAGCCTACCGCTCCCGTCTACGCCTACCCGACATGCTGGGCCTCGCTTCGGCGTCTCCGTGTCTCATCCCTTCTGTTCTGCTTCCCTGCGACTTGAGTGAACGCCGGTAAGCCTCTTCTCTTCTTGGCTTTTGTTATATAGTCTTCATTTCCTTTCCGCTATCTCTTTCATGGACTCCCCTGTGTTTCTCATGGTTTTAGCAAGTTTCTGTATCTACAGTTCGTTTTGGTTTCTTTTCTGGGACTTTTCCTAGCTTTGTTGTACATAGTTAGGCACGGACTGCGATCGAGCACCGCGTAATAAATTGTTGATTTTTTTTTTTTAAAAAAAAAGACGAACAGCGAACAGCAAAGCACTCGGTTTCACTCTCGACCTGGACTTTTCCAGGTACAAAGAAAGGGGGTATGTTAAGACTTACGCATTTATCGGTTTCGCCAAAAACCCTGTCAATTTGGAGTACTTTGAGCAAGCCTTATTTGGGGAGATGGTAACAAATATCAAAGTACTCAGGCTCTCCAAGCCTCCCTTACGCTGGACCCCCCGAGTCTCCAAGCATTTCGCCCACGTTCCCAAACTCACGGTTAGATGGAACTCAATGGCCAGACTGAATCCCGAAATTTCTCATTCTGGTCTGGTGCTGTAGCATTTCCGGTCGTTCCATCATCTCAATCTTACGGGACCGCTCCATCTAAGGATACAGGCTTCATTCCCGTCCATGCTCGCTTCCATCTTCATGTGGTCAGTCTCGAGGCTCGTGTCATTCCTCTTCTCGAGTGCCCTCACTTGGTTGAATACCTCAGCTACTACTATGGACCTACCCAGATCAACGAAAAGCCCCTACCAGACACGCCGACAAAACCCCTCGACTTACCTTCAATGAAAAAAATTGGACGGGTTCACGTTTCTTCCAGTACTTGGAACGAAGCCCTTCTACAGCATCTCAATCTTCCAACCCTTGAACGTCTCCAATGGAATGGTGTACCTGGTTGGGAGCAAGGTCGCCCTGACGCAGCTGCTGGGTTTTTTAAACGCCTTCCAGCGACGCTCAAATCGCTCACCATCGCGAGGGTTTGTGCCGTCGGCCCGCTTGAAGACCACGAAGACCTTCAATATTGTTGCATGTTCCAAACACTCCCGCAGACCGAGCGGCTGTCCATCTTCCACCCTGAATATCGATTTGTTCAAGAGATATTCACGCTATTGCTTGATAACTTACCACCTGGGACCCCGCCAAAACCAATAGTCTTGCCCAAGCTGAACACTATCCAAATATGCCCTCTCGGACGGGTCATTTTCGTAACGTCAGAGGATTACGAGTGAGACATACGGGTTTCGTTTGTTGTTGGCGGTGAAGAGACTGGTCCTGAAGAGTCGAAGATGATGACCAATATGATGAATGTGATGATTGTGAGGATGATGATGAAGTTATTGTTAATGTTCACACCCCGGATGAACGGCCGGAGAGGTTATATCCGGGTTTATTTTACCGTCTTGCTGTCGAGAGGATTGAGGACCTGGGTGTTCCTACTTTCCGCCTCGAGCTACCACGTAATGAGCTCAAACGATGTAAGGGGGTTTTCGGGTGTGATTCAGAGAGCTGTCAATGATGGATTAAATATCGAGGTTGTTGCAGGGTCCAAGCTTACAGACTGGGCGTCAGTAGTTTAAGCCGTGGCCGACTGTTTTCCTATTGAATGAAGTCACTGGCAATTATTTCAAATTTCTAATGGCGAAATCTCAGATGTAAGAACGCTAGCCTCATTGTTACGGAGGTGCAACCGGAATGGACGTATGGACCACAGGAAAAGCTGAGGAACCTTGTGAAGAAGGGCATTCAACTGGAGGTTATAGAGGATTCACATCCTGCCGATTGGTTGGCTGACGTGAGGGTACTGGAATAATTATGCAGTTGTACACTGAACATGAATTTACAAGATTTTTTGAGAATTAAATATGCAAGCACGGGCAGAGGAAAATTAAGTGTTTCAAGGACCGGTGGTGTTTCAAGGACCGCCAAATGACTGTAAGGGGGTTTTCGGGTGTGATTCAGAGAGCTGTCAATGATGGATTAAATATCGAGGTTGTTGCAGGGTCCAAGCTTACAGACTGGGCGTCAGTAGTTTAAGCCGTGGCCGACTGTTTTCCTATTGAATGAAGTCACTGGCAATTATTTCAAATTTCTAATGGCGAAATCTCAGATGTAAGAACGCTAGCCTCATTGTTACGGAGGTGCAACCGGAATGGACGTATGGACCACAGGAAAAGCTGAGGAACCTTGTGAAGAAGGGCATTCAACTGGAGGTTATAGAGGATTCACATCCTGCCGATTGGTTGGCTGACGTGAGGGTACTGGAATAAGCAGTATGATATCAAATAAATAGGGTCTACGACGAGGGGCCAACTAGACAATGATGGAGAAGAACCACTCAACGTAAAAGAAATTCTGATATCAGTAATATGGAGGTCAATTGGGGGCGTCATATAATCTCAATAACGGAAGGCCAGATACTTGAAGGTAGATTAGTATAAGAAGATTCAACTAGGCGAAATTGATCACCTCAGTAATCCAACCAACACTTGAATTATCGCCAACAGAAATGGAATCCACCTGTTTCAAGTCAGGATCGGAACGTGCAAATTTATTTGAGATACCGACGTTGACATATTGAAATCTCCTGCTCGATATAATCCCATCACAACAAACCCCAGGACAGCGGAACCAATGACAGCTCCAGCAAGACCGACAGCAAGGAAGGTAAGGAAAACAAGGAGGCCGAAGGTCAATCGCGACCGCCTCTCATTCTTATTGCCTGCTTCTAAAGGCGATCGCGGTGAAGTTGGAGAGGGTTCGCCGGAAAGGAGTCGTGAACGACGAGAGCGAAGGATTCGTAATGGCACATGTGCACTGAAGTTCTGTCCGGAACTTAGTTGCTCGTAGTCAAGGCTCGACTCTTCTTCTTCGGACTGTTCAAATGACGCGGAAGAGGTTTTGAAGAAAGACCGATTCGGTGGAATGGCGTAGTTGAAGAAGGCGTAGAGACCGCAAGCGAAGAAGAATGGGGTATAAAATATCAACGTCCAATAGAATGTAAACCTGAATATGTCTGACTTGACGGTTAGCTATTGTAGACCTTCACTAATCGGGGCATCCGACATACCGTCTGCTCGGTAGAGATAGGCGCCGCCAGGCTGAACGGCAGCGTGATGTTCAATATGAAGGATCTCTAAGCCCGGGTTGTAGAGCGAAGGCCATGACGGTGTCGTTGAAGACATAGTCAACTCTTCAGAAGCACGATGTGCATGGCCAGCTGACCACCGTTGGGTTAAACTATTGGAGAGGCAATCCAGGTAGTAAAGGTCCTGAGCAGAGGCTGGGCCAGTCACTGCCAGCGGCTTGAGGCACCTATTCTTTGTCACATGACATGGTCGGGTGACGGACACTGAGTAGTCCTGTTCGTTATGAATCCTCTCCCTGTTTGTCTTTGGTTGTGAGTTGTCAAAGGTCCTTTGATTCTGGAAATTTACACTGTCCCATCAGATTTTGGAGAGAAAACAAAATGCATCGCAATCCAATGTGAGTACACAGGACGCGTAGCTAAATTAATACAAAAAGGCAAGAGTGGTTGGACTGAGATGCGATTTTACAAGCCCACTCATCATGTCATGCTTAATAGCGCATGCGAAATTTGTATACAAACTATGGTCTCCGATCACGACTCAGCCAAAAAATTCTTGATCTCCTCTTGTATGAATTTGAGGTCGTCCGGGTTAGATCCACCCCCAGCTGTCCAAGCAAATGTGAGGTATGATCCCGTCATGGATCAGATAAAGAAGGCTCGTACCCACATGGCCCCAAACAGAAGGAATAACCACCAACTTGGCGGTGTTTGGCATGCAAGAGACTTCGAACTCGCTATCTTCAGGCTAGGAGTTCGCAATACATAGGATGATTAGCATTCGCACAACACCCGCACGATGAGGATTCGGAGGACACACCGGGAAATATAAATCAGTCTTGCAGGGCATGATCAAGCCCTTCGCCGTTATCTTTGACAAACACTGAGCTAAATCACCTCCATCGCATATCTTCGAAACATCAGCGGTTTCCCAGGTGTGGAATAAAGTAACCAGATCATTTGCGTCCCATTGAAGCATTGAGGCCTCCCAGTATTCTCTTACGAAACTGTTAAGATCGGGAAACCTAGTATCGGTGTAGATCAAGTATTACCCCTATATTTAATTTGATGGTTGGTGCTTACTGTCCATTCATGAGGTATCTCTCCTCGCGGAACCACTGTATAATGGGGTGAGATGGAAGGGAGAGCAGGATTCATGGGTGATTGGCTTACAGTTTGTCCGTAGGCCCAAGCACAGTATACTCTTCCAAAGGCACGAATGCCCCTCTGAGGGGGAGAGGTGTAATGTCCGTCTTGATAGTCGACGGAAGCAAGTAGGGCGGATCTAGGGCCGTCGATAAAGCTGGGGGGAAAAACACGGTGTCAGATTGTGGCAAAGATGTTGCAAGTTGGACGGACCATTTGTTGTGTGGACTAGTGCGAGCGGAACCACATATGGCGATGTATCTGTGGATGAAGGTATGATTAAACGGTAGATGGCAAGCGCATTGGAGAGACGGACTTCTCGACGTAGTCAGGATACATCACGGCCCAGTAATACGCTTGTTGACCTCCCATGGAGAAGCCAATAACGACATGAACTTTCTGAATCCCGAGATGTTGCAAGACGGTGTATTGTGCTCGACTGCGAAATTGAAATGAGGAAGAGGCAGGAAGGTATTGGTCGAAGACTCACATATTATCTTCATAAGAGACGTTTGGAAAGTAAGGGCCATTGTACGGAGCAGGCTATGAGATATTTGTAATGTGAATTTATGGCCCTCTGCTGACAGGAGGAATTCTCACTGTGTTTGACGGGGAACTAGACTGAATAAGAGATGAGAACGGTTTGGAGCAGCAGGTGAGTTAGACCGCACCTCTCCATTTGAGAATAAAGCAAAAGTGACGATGAAGTATTTCTCAGGGCTGAATGGCTAAATAAATCGGTTGGATCATTGTAGCCCAATGATCTTGAATTTCTCTCACTTTGTCCGGACCAACGAAGGAGCTTTGGCCTGTGACAAGCATTGGATCAGAAATTGTTGAGTTCGTTAGTTCGATCACTTACTGTCAAGTCTTCCCCCATAGCAAGTCGGGAACACAACACAGGGGTTCTTCGGATCTCCGTAAGTCCTGTACGCAGTTATAGCATCCGGTAAGACACCTCCTTCAACGTGCAAGCGACCGTGATGGTAATATCGCGTCTTTGTAGCCGAAAATTCGAAGAAGTCCATGATAACGATACGATATGTATTTGTGAGCTACTGCAGCTTTATATCTCGAGAGGTTGTCGTGCGAGGTTTCCCGTCTGTGGGAATGAGCATCGAGGTGGAGTATAATCATGAGGTGAAGCTTCACACGTTGTACTTGTCATGAGAGCAACCATTTGTCAGAACCACACTAGGTAGAATTAAGCTCGGCTTACTTACGGAATTCGAATTTGGAATATGAACGCGACGGTCTCGTGACTTCAATTTATCGAGCTGGCCGTTATGAGTTCGCGGCTATTCCTCCATTCCACACTGCGGGTCCACGCATCGTTGGTCCATGTCACACTTTCTCTCGATTCTCTCTTTTTGACAATATGGAAAAACTAGAGAACCAGTGGCGCAACCAAGGAGTTACGCTGCACTCCTCCCAGGCAGCGCGTCTCAAGCCACCTCCAGTTCGGACTGGCGCCTTTGAAGATCTCGGGAGCGGGTTCAAGAGAAGTAGTTCCCAGTCATTGCAGAAGAAATCTGGCCAAAGCAGAAAGTTGACTCCAAGCCGTGCAACCGACTTAGACTCCGACTCGGACGGCTTGGACGACCTGGATTGTCTCTCGCAGAAATCTGAGGCGGATGCGGTGATAGTCGTGGAAGAGAAAAGGAACAAGGAAAGGCGATCAGATTATCACCCTGAAACTATTTCAAAGAAGTCCCAAATTCTGAAGGGGATGAAAATTCCCAAGAACAAGTCAACGACTGGATCGGAGAAACCAAAGCCGTCACCATCACCATCACCCCCTGCAAAAGCGAAGAATAAAGCCAAGACTCCACGCTATAGGAGTGACATAGAGAATGACTCTGATGAATATGGAGGGGTCCGAGAAAACGTCAGAAAGAAGAAGGATAGTCCACCTAAAATCGATACACTCCCGACAACCAAACCCAGACCCAGACCGAAGCCTCGCCCTCTTACCAAACCCACGGCTCCTCTTGTGGAGGAAGATGAATCACTGTCTATTGACCCTACCCCGACGAAGAAGTCAATAACCCGAACGCCATCTGCATTCCCTCCACTTTCCCCTCTCACGGAGACCAACATCGCGAACAGGAAGCGACCATCGCCATCACCGAATACGATCATCAGCCCAAACTCCTCCTTATCTTCCTCACATTCTCCTCCTTCCCGCTCCTCGAAAGCGGTGCCATCTAGATCTGCACCCCGGCTTCCCGCAGCACTCCCTATCTCTCCCTTGAATTCCCCAGATCATAAACGCAGCAAAGTGGCTACCTCAAAGAGCCTTCCTGCAATGTCACCACTGTCAAAGGACAAAGTTTTAAAGAGATTCCCTGCGCCTTCCCCTGTTGGCAAGGCCGCTCCTAAGCCAGTCGCTTCTAAGCCCAAACCGAAGGACAAAGGAAAACGAAAAGCTGGAGCACTGGCACCTTTCCCTATGTGTACTCAGGATTTCAGGGACATCTCTTCAATAGATGACGAACCTGGTAGTAGTAAACGTTACGCGCGGAAACGGAGACATCGATTGATTGATGAAGCATCGTACGTGTTCCCCGAGTGGCCTGCTACCTTCATACAACTTGAATACTCTCAGGGCGGTGGTAGAAGACATGGATATATACGAAGAAGAAGACTCTCGTAAGTCCATCTATTCACCCTTAGAGATGCATATATTCAATCTAACATATGACTCAGTTTTCATGTCCCCTGCCGTTGACCCAAAGACTTTATGCCCTTACTGTGACACTTCTCTCCCCCCGTCCCCTACACCTTTCCTTGTGAATCTTCTCGCGAGTGCTCGTCTCAAATCACAACCGGATCCTCGTTCTACAAATCCCCTGGGACGCAAGGCTCCACTCTCAGCCTTCGCGTCTGTGTGTCAAAGACACGACTTTGAATCTGAGGTATTACCTGAGGCAGAAGCTAAGAGATGGCCTAAGACCATAGATTGGGAAGCACTGGGTGCCAGAATCGCGAAGATGAAGTTTGATTTGGAAAACATTATCCGGGACTCTGGGGAAGCCGATCTACAGGCCATGATAAATAACGAAGGTGACGGGACGGGAGGGGATTTCATGACGAGTTTTGCATGTAAGGGCCCGAGGATACAATGCGTCTTCTGGAGAGAGGCCATGAAATCTATTATGAAGCGTGGAGCAAGGGCTATGACGGATGTTAGGGGTCAATTCCTAGATTTCGAGAAGAGTCAACCAGGATAGTGCGTATTCTCCTTGATCATTTGTTATCTAATGTTGACCCTCGCGTATGTGCTGTAGCTATGGTGAACTCGGCTCAATAATCATTCAACAAACGCTGCTCAACATGTTCCCCCTTGACTTTTTTGATCCTAAAACTATCTCCCCTTTCACGGCGAATGAGTTTATCCAGCGCATTCTCGTACCAGAAGTCGCGCTCAGACTCATAATGGAGGATCGTAAACTTAAGGGTCTGATAGGGGCGGAAACTGCTCTCCAAGTCCTAAGAGACAGCACGGCATATGGTGTTACGATGTTCCCGGAGGACAGTGGTGAGGGAACTGGAGCGAAGAGCACCGAGAAAACGGGCGGGGTGGGCGTTGGGGATAGGATTGTGATGGAACGTGCGAGAAAGAGGAGGAAGGAGATTGAGGAGGGTGGAGAGATTGAGGCTCTGTTTGATGACGACAAAGGGAGTGAAATTGAGAGCGAGAAGGAGGGAAAGAGACGAGGACCAGGGAATGGTCAGCTTGACGACGCTGTTGAATCTGATAGCTTGGATTGGGGGGAACGCAAGTCACAGAAGAAGAAATCCAGCGCAGGTAATCGGGACAGAGCGATTTCCATCAATTCAAGCTCAGACAGGAGTGACTCCGAGAAAAATGACCATAAGCATGATTCAAATGCGCGACCAAGACCGCGGAGAAATACAAAAACTGTCGAATCCAGTGAGGACGAGGAGAATGCCTGGAAGACAAGACCTCGCCACCGAGAACGTTCTCCTTCGCTGGACGGAGGTAAATGCTCCCAATCATCTCGGTCTCGAACACGAGATATATCTTCGTCATTCCCTGCATGGGACTCGCCAAAAGCTCAAAAAGTCCTAGATTCAAAAGCTCAACTACTCAATCTCTCAGAAATGGATATATGCTCGGATGACGATAGCTCTGAAGCACGACATGGATCAAAAACGAAGTCTAACCCGGTGAAAACCCCCACGGCCTCGAGAAAGAAACCCTCACGGTCACAAAGCAAGCAAAGTGAATCTGGATCGGACGTGATTGTCGACGTCGACGTCAATACACCTATGCCGAAGAGACGCTTGCCTGTAAGGGATGAAGACGAAGCTACACCGAAACCCATCACGAGGAAATCGAGCGCAACAACGTTACCGCAATCACAGAGAACGCAAAGTGTACTTGCGCTAGCACGAGCAAGGAAACCGAGTAATGCGGTTGATGGGTGATTTTTTGTTCTGTCTTCTTCATTGGCTGTTCACTGATTAGTTTGCCATGAACGTCAAGTAATGCACCATCAAACAAGTCCAAGAAGCCGAAAACAAAGCTCTCGAACCCTCAAGACCCGTGGCTCTTCAATATGCGGTCGGAACTACCTGACAACGCCTATAGCAGCAACGAGTCTGAGTCCGCCAGCGAGATTGAGGAGGCGAAGCTCAGCCCAGACAGCGGTAAGAAAACGAAGAAGGACAAGGGGAAGGGGAAGCGCGACGAGAATTTCAGATGGCTTTTAGATGATCCTACTTCGCAGGAGATTGAGACAAGTCGTAACAGGCCCGGGCGGGCATATTGATGTCGGTAGCAGTATGACTTTTAGGGTTAAAATTCGTATAATTTGCCTTATGCTCTCCCACTAATGTTAGTGTATTGTATATATACTCTGAAGCCGTTCATTAGAGCTACTGATTTTACACCGTTGGTTGTGCAACGTGACATCCACCTCCGACCAATAAATAATCATTCAATGATGGAATAGATACCAACCTGATCCTAAACCACTACCATCATGCTTACCCGAACGACCTCGGCAACCTCAGCAGTTCTCTCCAGACGCACAAGCTCATTGACACTACGTGTCAGGGGCCAGACTAGCAGCAGACAACATAAGCTTGGATATCCAAGTGTTCAGCCTCGTTTACCAGTCGAAATCACTGAAGCCATTTTTGCCTTCGTGCTTTTGTCTTGCCCCTGTCCGGAGTCTAAGTTCTCCATCATCCACCCGTTCACTCAGGCCTCCAAATCTTTCCGAGAAATTGCCCTGCGCCTCTATTTTCGAGACATTGTCATCGACTCTCGAGCGTTGTTCGTCAAAGTCTGGGATCACCTTTCCACTGAGAACAATGTTTTTCGTTATGGATCCGATAGCTTCAGTTGGGTCAGGTATTCCTTCTTATCTAGTTTTGAGCGCATATATCGAGCATTTACTAAGTAAATGCTGTCGATTGTCACTTAGGACGCTTTGTGGGCCTTCACATATAGTTGCTGGTAGAAGTATCAGGAACCTCGGCTCTTTTGTCAATTTGCACGCCTTAGAGATCTGTTTTGCGTCTGAAGGGCTCAAGACACAAGGATCGGTGGTCAAGCAGATGTTAGATTCCTTCGCTAACTCCCCCGCTCGGAATACACTGAAGAAGCTTGCACTCACCGACATCCCCTCCATTGATACCAAACTCCTGAGTGAGCTCGCTGCCAGTTTCTCGAAATTAAAAGTCCTGGAGCTTAGCTCGACCCGGAGAATTGACTTCGATTGCTGCTTAATCTGTTTGGATGATACCCTCGCGCATACACGACATTCACCAATTCCTGACTATTGCTCCAACGCGGATAAACTTGCTGTTAACGTTCTCATATTTCTCTTCATGGAGCCCTTACTGAACCTCGTTACGTGGTTGTATCTTTTAGGACTCTTTTGCTCGTTCCTTGGTGCCTATGACGAAACTCGAAGAGCTTTACCTCGGGCTGTATCTCTCCGATACAGACGTTTTAGCAGAACATGTTAATCATTCTGATGAAATCCGAGGCGGGAGAGGTGTATTGTCTTTGTTCCCTTCGTGTGAGACTTGCGGCAAGTTTCGAGAGGAGACGCAGAGGAGGGAGAGGCAGGTGTCTCTGGCATTCTTGAAGGCCTTTCCAAATTTGATGACGGTTCGGTGGGACACTTTGTATCCCCCGTCTACTAGTCAAAACCCGGAGAGCGATGAAGCTGGATTCTACTTTCCGAGTGAAGATGAACTCTCGGCTTTTCGGGTTCCCTTCACTGTCGCTTTCGTCGGACACCGTCACGCTAACTCTGGAGAAGTCGAAGGGCTCTCTTGTCAGCCCTTAAAACTGTGGTAGTAAGCCACCCACCCCTCAAGTGTCTTGAGCTTTACCTGACTTGAGTTGGTTTTTTCAGGCTATGATACTCTCAGTTATGACTTCGATGGGACCTTTTACCTCATCCTGACATTCTTATGTTACTGAAGTACTGACGTGCTGCTCGGTTTAATGTGATGACGTTTTCATGTCAGATTAAAGTTGGCTTTGTGGGCCACTGGTGATCCTTATTTTCCTGTGTTGTCATTCTATCAAACGATCATACTTCGTGATCAAGATCCGTTCAACAATGATTAATGATTGGTCATACTCCGTCATACTTACTAGCCACTTGCTCCAACGTTGACCTCTCCATTCGATCGAAGGTATGTGCCCACCAGATACATTGGAATCAACCTGATCAAATGAACTTACATGTTTTCATGAAGGACGAACCATTTATCATGTGTATGATCAACGGATCATGTCCTCGGTGTGGCTACCGCTGTGATACACCATCAGCTCCTCTAGAAGCTGGAGCCACCGTCTCCCTGTCTCCCGAAGACGACATCACCTGGATCAAGGATGAGACTCGAAGGTTGGATGACATTATTCGCCAGCTTAGGAGAGAGCGAGCGCTTCTCCAACGGCGGCTAAATGACTTACAATCATCCACGAGAATACTCCCATATGAAATACTATCCTCCATTTTTCGGAACGTCCATTCTCGGATCGACTTTCAAATCCGAGATTTCCGCACTGAGTATGCTCTCAAAGACCCTTATGCGAGACATACAGCAGACTTTGAGGACCCAGGTCCTCTGGTCTCTGTGACGTTGGGGGCTGTATCTGCCTTGTGGCGGCAGATCGCGTGGTCGACGCATGACTTGTGGACGTCATTTGCCTTGGAGGTGAAGGAAGATAGAGTACAACATCAAACAAATCTCCTTCGTTTGTATTTTCAAAACGCGAACAGTCATCCCGTGTCCTTAGAGCTCGACTTCCGGGAACACTTTTTGAACCTCCGCCACTCAAAGAACGCTGAAACGGATGGTGATAAACTGGCGCTCGTCCATGCCGTTATCCTGGAACACGCTCCGAAAATACAAAGTCTTCGACTTAGCGCTGTTCCACCCGAATGGGTTTCGTCTTTGACCGGAGTTTTCACATCACTTGAAAACCTGGCACTGGGATGGCCAACAAATGGACAGGTTAAGCCCACACAAGAATTCTCATTTTCCGACATCCTCGCCCTCCGGAGGGTGACGATACGGAGACTGTGGGCACCACTCAAACTTCCGTGGTCACAGATCGTTGTCCTAGATCTCGACCGTATGACAATTGATACTTGTGTGGTGCTGCTTATCGAATGCTGCAATCTGGAGGAGTATTCCGTCAAAGAGCCATCTTTCACGCCCTCTGATCGTCGCCATCCCTCGCTGGATGGGATTATCACTCTCGACAATTTACAGGTCCTCATTTGGACTTGTCTTCCAGATGCATGGAGCATTGCTATGCTAGAGCACGTGCGATTCTCGAGACTTGTGCGGCTTGAGTGGCATGGGTTTCCTGGAGACCAAAATCGCAATCGCTTCCGTGACTTTTTTTCGGACTTGCCTCCCACGTTACGAACGTTAGGCCTTTCTCGTTATGATACATCAGAGGGCTTACAGGAAGTTTTGATGAATATTTCCCAGCTCACTCATCTTGAACTGTTGTCCTGTCAATCTCGATTTTGCCGGTCCATTCTCCAGTGTTTGACTCCCCCTTTATCGCTGCAGTCCCATGACCAAGTACTCCTGCCTTTACTCCAACGTCTGACATTTGACCGCTGCGATGAAATGCAGCATTTCGGCATTAAAGGCAGCTTGTTATTCAAAGATCTCTTCTCAATGTTGCACCATCGTTTTGCTGCCGCTGTTATAGATCAAGGCTTAGTTCTCCAGTTCAATCAGAGCATTAAATGGAGGACAGATGCACAGCACATCCTTGCTCAACTTGTCCGCGATGGAGTAGTGATAAATATCATGGAGGATTCTAGGGTCGCTAGTTGGTTATGATGGAGGGAACATCACTGTTCAACGTAACGACACATACGCGTAGTACGGTGAAGGACTATGACCTTCTAGAATATCGAGAGTACGAGCTGTTTGTGATTGAAATATATACGGTGAAACGTATTACCAGAAACCCTGAAGATCACATCTACTGATGGCAGTTCGTATAGGCTGGATTGAATTGCTTCGGCTGTCGGAGAGATAGCGCAGGAAACACGCGCAAGGCGGGTTGATCTACGCAAGATGGCCGCTCAAGCATCCGTAAGGAAGGAAGGAACCGGCCATTAGGCATGCTGCGGGTCGCCTTTTTATCCGACCTGATGACAGCGCGCGATCTTGAGGATTGATCGTCAGGTCGTGGGATAGAGTTCTGAGTCTTCCAGGAAGGGGTAAAGAAAGATCCCGATTCAAGTCAGAAAAAACCCCTATGTTCGGCAATGGGCGCGTTGTGAACTGGGTGCCCCGAATGGTTGAAGGTGAACGAGGCCGGCGGCACCGAATCCCGAGGTATTATAAAAAGATATGAAGCACTTCATTTACTACCGTTCGGCGCGTCTTCGTCGCATGTTCGTCGCCTGCCCTGGTTAGGAGCATCTCGTCATTGTCGAAGTCGTAGTCTGAAAGCGTTCTTGGACGCTCGAGAGGCTGGATCCAAATAGTCATCGTAGAATCCAGCTATGAATTCTTCCGCCTTAAACCCAAATTGATTGTACAACAACTAGGACAGATAAAGTGTCAAAGGTTGACAAGGGAAAACACTATCAGAGGGCCTCACCATTGCCGAATTGTTTGCCGAAACATGCAACGTAATGTCTCTCCTAGGATTCATCTTGATCAGATAAAAGAGCATGGTCCTGGGACAGTCACAACGTCTTTGAGTGGCAGGTGTAATAGGGGGTTCCCGTCAGAGCTAACCGAGCAATTTGGGCTTTATCCCAGCCGGCCTTGACAGCCAGATACGTGATGTAGGTCTCTTGAGGGGAGCTCAGAATTGCAACACCGACAACGAGTCGTTCATAACAGGCAACTACCGTGCACCGCTCAGGTGAATACTCCAAGGAATCACTGACTAATAGGAGAATTAACAACAAGCACTAAGGTGGGAAGAGAAATGCATTCACCATCTATCCCCGTCCAGAAAACCCGTTCAAGCAAATCATGGATCTGATTCAGATGACAAGCCTGAAGAGTACAGTATGTTATTGGTGCCAAGGACTCTATTGGTTGCTGTCGTTCAGGGCTATTCATATTCCATAAAGAACCCATGTCAGCTCAAGTCATGGATCAAGAGTAACTTTTTTGCGTACTGGGCCAACCTGTAATGATTCCGAACATCCCTCATAAGGCACATCCAAGGAGTGATGGTCTCCCAATCCACGGCAATCAAGCTGGGAAATGTGGCTTTCCTGGTACCTTGCAAACGTGATAAAAACGAGTTCTCAAATGGAGTTGTCTCGATGTCCTCGAGAGCATCCACAACTCGTGGCCTGGGCACTGTTTGCTCTGGTGTGGATCGATTTTGTTGTAGAGGATTTGTTGACGCCACCAAAATGTTCGGAGTGATGTGGCTTCGGCGTCTCTCCTGACGGTGCGCAAGCTCAGTTGCTACGTTGATCGGGTGCTTAATTCCTACCTGAGATAATTTGAGCTTCCGCAGGAGAAGAGAAGTCGAAGCGTAGTGCGCCCACTTTTCTCCAGTTGTGAGGAGCGACGATACCTCGGCTCGCGTGAGATTTCTGAGGTAAGCACCCTGTCGAACCTTACTCAGAGCCGCTTTGGAGGACAAGAAGATATGTGGAATACTTGTTGGTCACGTTCTAGCTCCTGTTCTTGCAGCGATAATCGCGTGTCAAGGAAGTCCGGGAGGAGTTTTTGGATTGTCTCGTCAAAAGCAAAATCTTCATCAGTAGCAATATTCCCACTTGGAGGGTAAAGCAAAGGGTCAAAGGAGAGCTCATGGATTCGCGGGATGTGGTCCAAGCTCGTGTTAATCTTTCTTCCACTCTTGTTGTCCGATCTCTTGACAGAATACGTTACTTCTTGCTTGTCAATCATGATCTCCATAGCTCACCTTCAGTTTTCGACGCTTTCGGACTACAAAGGACGTATCTGAATCTGAATCAGAGGGCATTTCTGCCAAAGGAAACGAGTGGTAGGTGTACAGAACAGAAGGTCACCCCAATCAGGGGCTCAGCAGAGAGTTGATGATGTGTTCGGATGAGAGAGGGCGTGAGAATTTCGAAGGTGGGCACAACTATCAAGGCTTCAGCTTCGACAGCATCCTCAAGCCTCCAGCTGAGTGCGCAGAAATTACAATCAGAAGTGGGGAATAACTAAAGCAATAGCAACAGTAATGTATTACAATAAAGGGAGAAGGGAAATTGAATGAACCGGCAATCAAACGGAGACGAGCAGTAGTAGAGCACATCGGCGCGACGCAAAGGATAGCCAGAACATCACAAATCATGGTCAGGAAGACCGTCCACGGACAACAAGGCCTGCATCCCATGTGCCAACACTCCATCCATCCTCCACAAGTGCATTCTTTATTGCCGGCTTCAAGACGGCGACTTTGTTTGCCGAATGTGTGCCTTTGCCGGTGATGATCTTGAATGGTTGGCCTTGAGCAGATAGGTTGAATGCGGGCGAGATTGGAAGAAGTAGAGAAAACATACTCTGGGAGCATTGAACATCTTGTAGGATTTCTTTAACTATAGTGACCGCCTCGAATACAGTGGTCCCATGAAGATCAATCTCGTCGTATTTCCCAGTGGAAGATCTACGAAAAACAAATCACATTCATGGAATGAGGGGAAGGTAAAGGCAAAATACGGACCTCTTAGATTGAACCACGATACGGGCGTTCTCCAGTCCTTCTTGCTTCGCCAACGCTTGAAACTCTCGAGCCTCACAAAACCAATCAACACAATACGCGGACCAGAAGTAACCCAATTGCTAACCTTTTCTGCATAGTAGAAAGCAACCTCTCCGCCGCGCATCTTTTTATCTCCTCGCTGCCACATCTTGGCAGCTTGCTTCAGATAATCCTCTTGTTTGCGTCTGTGTTCTCTAATCTTATTCTGAGAACCAAGCAGCTCCCCCACGTCACCCTTACCCCCTTTGCCACATCCGTTTCCGCTGCCTTTGAATTTGTAATTACTCCCAGCAGCACGAGCGTAGGCAGGTATGCTTTGAACTAAACGGGGAGAATTGTCTGGTATTCGGCGAACAGGGATGGACTGCCATTGGTTTTGATCGGGTTTGTGTTCTGTTCGAGGGGTCGGAGGAACGGGAGAGGCCGGTGGTGGGGGTAACCTGGGTGTTGATGGCGGGGAAACCACAATAAGAGATTTCCTCTTGCCAGAAGGACCCGGCTTGATGATGGGGGAGGGCGGAGGTTTGTGGGGGGGAAGGTGGTAGATACCTAGCTCCCATTTCCCCGACGATGCATCAGAGTTCAATTCTCGGAGGAGTTTGACTGCATCGATTACGTCTTCGCCTCGTCCATTGGTCGCGCATATGCACAACTCGGTCTCGTGTACCAGGCGGGATCGCTGTTCGGAATCCAGTGGCTCGTATTCTGGGAAAAGGATATCAAGCAAATTAAAGAGTAAGGTGGCCTCTACGTCTGGCTCACTAGGAGGAGCGGCTGCACAGATAGATTCGAGGGCTGCGCAAATAGCCTGGTAGGGTGATTGATACTTTGGAGAATGAAGGTAAGAGAGGAAGAGTGAGACAGGATGGGGTCTGAGGCAAGTCGCAATGTTGGTTGCAATCGATTGAACTTGAGTCCACAGATCGGGTAACGGTAATTTCAGCTCGGACGGTGACTTCTGTTGCTGCTTCGTGCCATGGTTTTGCTGCCGAATGTCAACAAGGGTGATCTTTGTGGTCTGGGCTCGTTTTCGCTTGGTGGGATGCGGGGGACGTGGACTTCTCTTGGATTTGGGCAAAATGACTTCCCATTCCACATCATCCTCTTTAAAAGTACCGTAATCATCACTCAGTGCATCAAGGCCTCGTTCCTCAAGCTCTCGAATGGACTCCTCGGAAAGAATGTCTGCGACTAGGTCCCACATGTCCAACTCCCTGCCGCTTTTGTCCGCTCCTTGCAACGCCTTCTTCAACCTGTTGGTGGGTACATCAGGAAGCGAGGCCTGAAGAAAACCTAAAGGAGTACTGAAAGAGTGCTCTGATGATCCAGAAGATCGAGAGCTAACAGATGTATCGGCGGTTGTTCCAGTGAAACCGATATCTTGAGAGCTGACATCATCTTCCGAGTGAGAAGTTAGGTTCAAGTCTGCAAACTCGGACAGCTGGGCTGCATCTGCGTGAGCAGCCAGCTCTCTGAGAGTGTCGCGAAGGACACTGACTTGCGGTGCTTCAGGCGATAGGGGTTGGGCATTGTCATCACTCTCGACTTCAGCTAGCAATGCCGCTAAAAGGGATGAGTCGAGTGGCGGGCAAAATTCTTTCTGTGAACAATATCATTCATAGATGACTTGTTAAACCAATGGATATGTACCTCAAGCTTCTGAAAAAGTGCGGACATTGTTAATCGAGTGATAAGAAAGTGTAGAAACTCAGTTCGAAATGGAGAGGTATACAGCAGTAGAGGTCAAGTTCCGGAAGATATTGCGGTGAGAGAAGAGCAGATTAAACACACTGGAGGCGGACAATCGCAGATGAGACGCTCTCGTCGAGTTGACAACTGGCATGAACTAGACAGTATCGGTGGCGGTGTGTGCACTATACAAAAGTTCATTAATCAATCACGCGACTGACACGTGTGCCTCGTTGTGGGTACTTGACTCACTTAGAAACTATCCGCAGCACCAAAGACCCCACATCCCAACAACTTTCTCTGCGAAGTTTACGCTGCTTGAGTTCTTAGCTACAAGCAGTCCTTGTATTTTTAAGGATGTTGTTCTATGCCTCTGTACTGGCCTTTGTTCTCGTATTGGCGCTCGGTGTGTCCCCTTCTCAGGGTTCCGTCATACTAGTTTGTTTAATACACCCGCGTCTTCTATTCACCACTTCGCAGTCTTGTATCGTTACCGCGAGATGATCCTCCCACACGTTCCGGAACGTGTCAGAACCCTCTTCCCCAGGCTGCGCCATTATATCCCACTTTCGACTTTCTCTGAACAAATTAATGCGGGCATGACCTCATCCGCTTTCGACATCGAAGCCAACGTTCGCGATGGTGACTCGAGGGCTGGATTGGACGAACAAGGTACACAGGAGGTTCTTGAGATCATGCGTAGAGAACGTGTCAAGTATGACTTTGCTCCTACTAATGATCATTTCACATATTGACACTTTCGTAGCTTTGATCAAGCGAGACTAATTCGACACAATCGTATACTCTCGATGAACGGTATTGACCCCTCT
>KQ962208.1:65172-85532 GCA_001563735.1 Leucoagaricus sp. SymC.cos | reverse complement strand
CCCCAGTCCACCGTTGTCCCTGAATCGAGCATTATTGAGTCCATTCCATCGTCCTCCACTGATGAGCCTATACAATCAATGGAGCAACCCGAGACATCTGAGGTATCAACACCCGATGTTCCGGCTGCTATTCTTGAAGATTCTCTCTCGAAGGCCGCAAGCGTAGCAGAGGCAAGTGCTGCTCACGCGAGCAATATCATTACCGAAATGGAAGGCAAAATCAAAGAGGCCTCGGCTACACAAGCACACTTTGAAGCTATCTCCGATCCCGTCGAGTCTCCAGCCCCTACTCCTATCGAAAATACAGCGAGTGAACAGCTAGTCCTGGAAACTCCCGTCACCACTCCTCAAGAGACAACCGCTTCTGCTCTGGAATCCGAGGAGCTTGATGACTTCTTGCGCGAGATTGGATTGGATGAAGAGGAGAAGGTCCCAGAGCCAGAACCTGTTTTACTCCCTACGGCGGAAGAGGACCAAGAGGACCAAGAGGCCAAGAAGGCGGCAACTGCGGCAAAACGCGCCGACATCGTCGGACGACACGTCCGCTGGCAATCTGAACTTGATAGTCTCGTCAAGGATCTCGAGCAACGCGTTCAGCAGAATTTGGAGACTATTCGCGAAGAAGCAATCAGCTATATCGGCAAGCTTCCTTCGGATAGGCACTCGTCTGCAGCTCACGGGAAAGGAAAGGAGGTTATTGATAAGGTTCAAAATGATGGGGAAAAGCTATTGAAAGGACTCGAGAGTTATGTGAACAAACTTACGAGTCAGATGGTTGTCCAGGAGGATCTGAAGGAGAAGGAGAAATGGAACAAGGTCGTTGATAAGGTTGAAGATAAGTTCAAGGTTGTCGTGCGAGGCATCCAAGAAGAAGTGCATGATTGGTATATCCAAATTAGGGAGAAGGAAGCGTTGGCGGTATGTGTCTTTTTCCAGAATTTTATTGCTATCTAACCTATGATCACAAGGTCTCGACTGCGGCGAATGAGGTCAAGGCTTTGGCTGATCGTGCCCAAGCAGATTTGGGTCTCAACTATGCGTGGTTGGATGATGTCACATACTACGATTGGCAGAATTACCATGATCTCATGAGGAGTAAGCCATAATAATGTTTGCTTCTTGTTTAAGTCTCATTGATTCTTCTTCAGCTTACGAACGGTTCGAACAAACCGCTCGGTCTCTTCAAAATGGCACACATACCAGCGCACCCGAGGATAAACTGATCCCTCTGCTGAACAACCTCGATCGTGAAGTACAAGACATGATCAAAGGCTTCGCGATCAGGATGACTGGTCTGGTTAGGGAAGGTGACCGGTGGTTGAGCAGTGCGCATGAACCTGAGCCAAGAGTCGAGGATGAGGATGAGGAAGATGAATATGAGGGAGACGAAGCAGAGGATGAGCCCCAAGTATCGATTCTTCCCATCTCTCCACAACCCTCCACAGAGAAAGTTGATCCAGCAAATGTTGTGATCGGCAAGAACGCCGAACAGATTGAGAAGATGGCCCAGCAAGCCGTCGTTGACCAGAGGATTGAGCTATAATATCAGACATTTTCAATTTTTGGAATAATTCCAGGCCCCATGTCCTTCTTTTTGCATGTGTTTTATTATGTGTGTCTCGCCTTCCATTGTATTCGTTCATGCGTTGATATATGCTATTTAAGCTACAGTAGGAATACTTACCCGGTGCATATACATATATATTATTGTCTACTCGAGTGCTCAACGTTCAACGCGTGACGTCATCGGTATTGGTAGATGACCCCGACATTTCTCCATCAAACACTAATCCTAACTTACCTTCACCCCTTATGTCCTCAACACGCCACAAACCCATGACATATGGTCGTCAAGCTCGAAACGCGCAAGAGCAGGCTCGAGGATCCTCAGCTCCCCAGCTTCCCCCTCTCGACTCTGATAATCGGCAAAACGCGCTCAAGTTTGCTCTGTCTTCGCTCACAGATTCTACCGACCAGACCTCTGCCATGCCAACAGAATTCTCGTCTGACTCGTCTCTTGGTCTATCTTTTCATCCCATGGGCTCCGAAAAGGGTCCTGGCGGGGTAAACTTACAAACACCTTTTCCAGCTGAAGGCAGCGACTTTGAGGTCTTCAAACTTGGTACTTCTAAACCGATTCCTGATCCACCCGGATACCAGCTCTCTCCCGTTCCTATAGTTAGCCTGGATGCTATAAGAGCGCCTGTCATTCCAGCTCCCCACGAAAACTTGTCCAAACGAGCTGGCCGGCTGTCGCGATTTCGAACTGCTTCTCGGTCACTTAAGGAAAATATGAGACCCAAGGTGCGGTTATTTTTCAACAATTCCATCAATCTGGAGTGTTAACAAGTCTGACGCCCTCCAGCCTTCTAGGAAAGCGCATATATCCAGATCAAAGGAGAGGAAGCTCCTTAGTCTCTTGCTCGCCAGTCCGTTTACCTCTAGACCATCTTCGCCCTTAGATACCACCAGCGTTCAGTCAACGGGAACTAATCTAAACACCAATCATACCACCCATCGAAGCTCTCAGCAGCTACTTCGTTCTGGACTTAGGCAAAGTCTCTCAGATACTCGGCTTGCCCAAGGAAGTGTCGCAGAACTATCTGGATCCGGAATACGGGCCACATACGGTCGTATATCTTCCAACACTACAGATGTACCTCTAAGCCAAGGAGACAAAGCTTCATTGGCAAATCATCAGCGTCGTCCCTCTGCCCCAGTAATACGTCTTCCTCCTACTTTTCCTCGTATCCCAGCGTCAACATTTGAATCTGGAAATAACGGGCCTGGCAGAAGCGACGACGCTCGCGGTATCAGTCTCGATCTTGAGAAACTGTTAACAGACCTGGTCTCTCCTTTTGACTTCGGCGATTCGGAAACTTACTTTGCGTCCTCGCTGGGAGGAACAGTCGACTTCAATCGTCCGCCATCTCAGATGAGTCTTTACCGGGGTGACCTTGACAGTGAAAGTGGAGTGCGAGACATCTTTGCACATATCCGAGGACGGTCCACTCCTAACCGGCTACTTGAGTCGGCACCACGTAACGCGAATTCTCCAGCTGGCTTGGACGGCGGTAACACCAACGAAACAGCTGATGATGGTGGTCTGAAGTCTTTGCGGGCCATCCAATCCAAATTGTATTCTCCCTGGATTAGTGACAGTATCATCTCTCCACCAAGTTATTATAAGCGGCAAAAGGATCAAACCCTCTTTGCGACCAGTACAGCTGAACGTACGCTCGAAGATGTGGAGCTAAGTGTGTCATGTCTTGATTGTGTTCCCAGCCGTCTCATGCGGATTCAGCAGCCCATCCCGTTTCACCTCTTGTCGGCACTGACGAGGCGGAAGTAGCGGATAACCCTGTGGAGACTACTGAAGAACCACAAGGGTCTATATCCGGTGTGTCAAAGACACAATACGCCACCACGGCTTTTGATAGATCAGCTCAAACCCACGGGTCAACCGACGAGTCGAGTGGCAGCGATGAAGGGAGGGAGACAACTTCGGATAACCCTTCGAACACCGCACTCCACAATAGGACCCTAGATGCCACCAGAACGCGAAGCGGTACGATTGTCCAGAACGTAGCAGGCATTGACCGAGTAAATGGGAGGAGAAATCGCAGCGGTACTATCATTCAAGGTGGTGGGGGTGCAAGGAGAACAAGAAGTGGAACAGTGGTTCAAGCGAGTAAGAATGGGGCAGTGGGCGGCATACGGGAACCAAGCGAAGACGAGCCACCAGATAACGAGAAAATCCAAGACGAGCCTTGCTCTTGCTGTTCATCTGACGACGAGCTGATGCTTCGTTCTCATTTTCATTATGACCTTGATGCCGAGGACCTAGAGTGGAAGGTCGCAGATCCACCTTCGCCGGTCATGAAACGTCTAAGAAGAGCCAGAAGGCGAAGCGCACTCAGAAAACGAACCCGAGAAAGAAATAAAAAGGCATCTTCCGAAGGGATAGGGATAGTTGTGGAAGAAGACGGGGAAGATGGGGTTGAGGGTGACATTGACGATGATGAACTTGATTTTCTCGGGAACTTCGTGCCGGAAGACTGGTGAAGACCATGGATCTAGGTATCTTGGCTTTTTCGTGCTCAGGTCATTTGCCTTACTCGTGGACTTCATTGACCCTTTGATTCCATATTTCATATATAGTTGGCGTATGGTACAAACATTGGCAACATGAAAAACGACGAGCGTCCTTCTCTTGAGATCGAATAAAACTCTCCTGAGCTATACATCTCTGCCAATCCGGTCACAATCACATTGTGCACAGTTCATGATCCCGACCCTGTACTGCGAGTTTTCCTTGTGATACCTTTCGAATCCCAAGGCTGTCTCTATACTGCGACCCTTGCGTGGTAGTCGTTAATATATTCTTTCACCAGGCTGTCGTTTGAACGGCATGCGCTCGGAGTTTATATACGCAACCTAGCCCTCTCATAGACTCTAGTACATGAAGTTCAGAGTCAAATGTGGTACTTCTACCCGTGGACCTGGGTTGTTATTTGTTGCATGAGTAGAGGCGGTTCGCTCGACCTGTCTGGAACTTGTCGACAGCCTCCTTGGCAAATCCCTTGCGTCGAGATTCGGTATGACAACATGTTTGGCCGAAGGTTTCTCTGACCAGCAATTGCCAGGCGTAATTGCTTCACTGCTCCGTCAACATACTTCAAGTTGAGCCTGCCAGACGTGTGAGGAATTGCATAAGTTGTTGTGAAAATTTAGATAACCGCACAGCTTACTGGACAGCCTGATGTAGCAATGTCGAGGAAGGTTACATGAGCAAATCGAAACGTTCCGTATTCAATGTCTTATGGTTTACGCTGCGACATTCTTTTTGCGAATGGTAAAGGACAAGCTGGACTGTTCCACTGGGTAATCTATTCCAGAACTGAACAGACCGTTGTGTCGGCCGGCGTTCATACAACATACAGCCAGTGAAGTGAACGACGACATGAAATCACACAGGACCGGGAGCCGAAGGTAGCGCTTGGAAAATGTTCCTCGTGTGTGCTTACACCTTTCTTTCCCGGGTTTCCCGGGCCTCCTTTGCCTTTATTGAACTGTCCACGCTCCTGCAGCTCCGCTGACAGCCTTTAAGTGATGCTGTGGGTTTTGAATGGCTATGTGCCTCTATGACGACCTACATAACCCGGGGTCTAAAGTCGTGGAGGGTTTCCTCGTCGTCAGTGCTATGATACTCGGCGCGGTCTCACGTTTCATATCTCGCCCTTAGCATTCCTCAGGCCAATCCCGGCACTTGTCTTTATTCATTGGTCTCCTGATGGACTTCACTGTGACCATATCATATTAACCTCTGAAACAATCTCGTTGCGCTTATGACGAGGGGGAAAAACAATTCCAGCGCAAACAAGGTACGTAAAGAAATTTATTACATATGATTCATTTTCGGTAATGGATCCTGCACCAATGCCCTACTTGGCAAGAGTACTATAAAATCGCTACTTCATTGTCTACAAGCGTTCTCCCTAAAGGTGACGATCCCTGGACCATTTTTCCATGCTTCTTACGTAGGTGCATCAATGCCACCCATTCATTAGAGGTCGTACTGGTTCGCTCACGACCTGAAATCCCTTTTGGCATGTTTTGGGGGTTGGCCCAGCGCATAATGGGATATCAGCCGAATCAAAAAAAAAGTTGTCCGCGGGTTCATCCGTATTGCCACGAGTCTCCAATTGCTCCCCTCTCCGGAATGAGACCGGAAGTATAACATAGTCGCTATACTTAGTTCGTGTTCCGAGCGATCCTGTATTGAGGCACGAAAGCGATTCTTGGAATCTAATCAAATAAATTCCATACCTCCGAATTGTAGTCCCTTGGTGACTGCTCGTTCAGAAGGTATGAGTTGTTGTTGACTTGAATAGTCGATGGGATTTACTGAGAGCTTAGAAGTTGGCCCTTTACGAAGATAAGTAGCTAGGATACTCCTGAAGACAACCCTTCAGTAGAGCCAGGATCGAAGCCCGTTCCATCCGGGTGATCTGCTCAAGTTGAAGGGTTGGGGGCTCGACGGAGGAGGATCGTACACTGATAGACGTCGCGTAAGAGGTTCTCTTCCTGACCAGCCTGAGTAGGGGCTGGATTGAAATACTGTCAAGTTTAAAGATCGGTCAGATCACGCTCTGTCCCTCCGACGATTATAGACAAACCAGTTACTCGACGTTCAGTTGGTGAGAAACTGCCAGTAGCTACCAACCACAAGTTCTCTAGTGTAAGGGACCCTACCGAGTCGGAATAACGGCCAAAATGGTCAATGGACCGCGCATCAGGTCAGGACGTGTGAGCAATAGGCTACACAGATCAAAACAGGGTCTCAGCGTTGCTTGTGGGGAGGAAACCGAGTGCAGATCTGGCAAGAGTGGACGAAGAGGGGTTTTCTTAATATTATAGCACCAGGTCCGTGGAAATGAGGTTGGTGATGTCGATCCAGTTCTTTGATGCCCCCAAAAGATAATCTCATTGTGCCGGCTATCTACGAAAGGGAGGTACGAGTCTCATTCATGGAACACAGGAAAAGAGCAACAATATAGAAAGAAAATGGGTAAACGAACTAGGGTCCTAGATTGGACAAAATGTTCTCCACACAATTATAACGCTAGCGACGCAAGATGAGGCGGGAGCTCATGCCATGACCAAGATTAGCCGAAAGTCAAGGAGGTCATAAGATAGTGAGCACAAACGTCCCGGAAGCTTGTTAATCGTCTTCAGTTTCGGCAACTCGCCATTTCAAGTTGCTTTCGTAGAAACGCAGAAGCTACAAGGAAAAGACATTTCAATTATCATACAAGATCAATCATACGAAGCCACCTACCTTCTGGGGGAAGCGTTTGCGACATAAGTCCCCCTTTTCTCTGATATTCTCTCCGCTTTTTCTTTTAGATGTCAGCATAGATGTAGAGAGGAAGTCCATGATGCTTACAAGGTGAAGTAGACAACCAAGTCTTCCTCGGTGCGTTCAACGGTGTCCACTGTGTCGACAAGATCCTCCCAATCATCCTTATCCATGTATTTTGCCATATCCTGAAGACGTTGAGATTCCGCTTGCACTTTCCCTTTCGCTGATCCCTTCTTTCCCTTCTTGTTCTTAGCAGACTCGTCGTCCTCGTCAGAGTAATCTCGAACCGTGGACTTCCTGCCGCGTTTCTTCGCCACTGAGTCTGATTCAGATTCTTCTTCGACAGCTGTAGACTTTCGCGCCCGCTTAGGCGCCTTGGCTTCTGTGGACTTGCGTGGCTGGGGTTTATTCTTTGCGTTCTTCCTCCAGTATTCGTCAACAAGCTCTTTAGCATTCCTAGCGGTCTATGAGGACAAGAGCTGGCTCTTTGATGTGAATCACTCACGCTGCATCATCTTCGTTCACCCAACTGTTCTCCTCCGCGCCATACCCTTTCCATTTTACGAAATATGCCATTTTGCCCTGCAATATGGGTGAGTTGACGCGTCATACGCGCTCAATATGCTTCAGAGATGCGGAGAGAATGTCGCACCCCAGGAAAAAGTCCCTTTTTCGCTTTTATAATCTCCTCGATCTCGTATTCCTCTTCACCATCGTCTCCAGCATCAGACCCTTCCCCGTTGGTGGTTTTCTCGTCCTTGTCGACATTCATAGCATTTTCATCCTCGAATTCGGGTGATTCACGAGCCATGGAGAGGAGGAAGTTTGGAAGTGGTGATCCTGCGATGAGGTGACTGGAGAGCGTGTTCGCGAAGACCGTGTGAATAGTGTTTGGCCATACAAACACCCCAAGCATCAACCAGTCTGAGTACTACAACATGACGCTTGAAATTTTAAAAGAAATGGAGGATTGACAGGATCTCATGGACAAGAAGTTTTTCAAATGGGCATACAATTTGTCATGCACAATGATATCGAGAGGTCAATGAGGTATATACGAATATACACGAGCGGCTGAGTAACCAGCCACAACGCGAGTTCTATTTACGACGACCTGGACTAGCGCTGCGTCCTCTGGCACGACCTTTCTTGGGCCCCGACGGAGGAGGTCGAACAAAAGCATAGTCACACTGAACCGTCTGTTCTAGTAGGGGTGTTCCCGATGCACCATCAATTGCTGCTTGTGCCTCTGCCATTGTCTCGTACTCGACGAGGGCGTAACCCTATACAGTCTCATTGGTATCATATAGATCTACATGAAGAAATCTGACTCACCTTCACATAACCCGTTCTCCGGTCAAGGTTGAGGTGAAGATTCTTGATCTCCCCAAACTCGGCGAACTTATCCTGAACGTCTTCCTCTGTGGCTTCTTCATGAACGTTCGTGACGAGTACAATCCATCCCTCAACAGCTGTTATATCCCAAGTAGGTCTAACTGTCTGACTGCGATTCAAAAAACGTACATCTCGCAGCCCTGGTGTCGGAACCCGATGTTGCTGATTCAACTCGGTCATATGTCGCATCAGCCGACGTTTTTGTGTCATTATCGCCTTTAGAAATTAAATGAGGAAGCTGGACGGCAGGGAATGCGAAAAATAAGTTCACCTGTGTTTTGGAATCCTCTACCCCTTCTCCGAACAGCACCTCCGGCCTCGACTAGGAGATACAAATGAGAAACAACGCGAATGAGCGAGTGAGTTGATTACCATCGTCAATATTCATCTCATCTTCAGACATGGTCAATACAGAGTAGAGGACAGATATATGGTGGTTTAGAGGGAGAGTCGAACCGGCAGTTCACTGATGCCACATGTCACGCCCGGAGGAAGCCGCCGGCCGGTGCTAAGAAAATCGCCGAACAAAAACGTGTTTTCTAAGTGCTTTTTTTGATTTCCTTGTCGCAATGTTAATTCCCCACCATGATCGTAGCAAGAGCTAAATATGTATAGGTAGGGTGGGTGCGATGTGATCTCACCCCATGACAAATCAACAGCCGAATGGCGACAATTCACGACAATGGCATTATAGATGGTGGATGCAAGCATGTACTCAAAGATGGCCAACTATATTTGACTCATTTTCCATGCCGCGAATGGAAAATAAAAATCCTGACCAAAAATTTTCCTTATCCGCTTAAATCTCGATTGTTTTGTTACTTTCACCGTGCCTGGCATTATCTGTGCACAATCTCGATTTGAATCTGATCCTGGAGGGTCACATTCATCGAGACAAACCACCAAGGGTAGCCAAGGGTTGATTGATTTCATCGGGCCGCGTGTGAGGGTTCTCGCTTCCATCGCTTAAAAGCCAAGTTTCCAACTGTCATCGACCACACCATCTTTCGACCTCTATTCGCTTACAACCGCCATGCACGCAGTCCCAGTCATTAACCACCCATGCACCCTCTGTTGCCGCCCAACCTCAATGTGGTGTAGTCGCTGCCAGGGTGCTTGGTACTGTACACCAGAACATCTCAAGCAGGTAGGTGTTGGTCTTCATACCCAACTTAACGCGTCGCTCACGCCTTTGTGTCTTTCAGGACTGGCCCCGTCATAGAGAGGAATGTACACCCACTAGCCAGAGCAATGCCAGCAGCAACTCTGCCAATTCTTCTGGCAACTATAATGGCGTCAACATGATTGCTACTCCTCCACCAGCCGAACCACAGTATATTGCTGTATCTGCCATCCTATTTTCCCCAGAGGAAGGTAAGGTCGCCGTGACTTTCTCTACGGCGCAACACTGACGCTTTTAAGAACGCCCTCGTATCATCACGATCAACTGCCGACCCTCGCACAAACCCTCACAGGGCATGTGTCCTATTCCTATCGTACAGGACCACTTCCCCGACGGGCATGCAGAAGGAATTGTCTTGACACAGGGCCTCAACGGCGAGCCCTTGCGTTTCCCTCTCCAGCTATTTTACTCACCTAGGTCGCTCAAGAATGGCGCCCCTTTCAATCGCGCTATTAATCATATCACCTCGGGCGCTGCCCCTAAGGCCTGGTGCGGGGCCGTGGTTGTTCTCAAGTTTAACGGCTCTAGGAGACAAGGTTATTCGGATGCTGGTTCTAATGACCTTCCTGCTCTATCCGCCTACTTCCTGGCCTACAATTAACAGGTCGCCCAATGCTTGAACCGTCTAATTGGACGGATCATTCTCCGCTTGCTGTTCGATTGGAGACTCTGGTCGACCCTAGAAAATTAAGCGCCTGCTATGTTGCGCGTATGTGTTGTTTCATTTTATTGTAGCATACATAATTTCATGATACCTTGCTCTCCCATGTTGTTGTCGACCGTTCATGGTTATAATCAATCTAGATATATTCGTAGACACAACGCTCGTCTTTGAGGCCCGAAATGCGTCCCGAACTTCTTAATCGGGTGGCCGGGCTAGTTGAAACAAGTTGATCAAAAGCTTAGCCCTTTGTGCTGTCGTTGTATCCCTTTGCTTGTTTCATTAACAAGTCCTTTTGTGACCAAGTAGTAATAGTCAAAGGGAACCACCCTTACCCAGATTGGATTCAATCATTAGAGAAGCTTGAGAAGCTTAAGAAGAGAAGAAGCGACCCGGCCGGACGAGAGTATGATGCCACTGGTTCCTGACGTCCAGATTTTGACTTCATACATATTGTTGTTATGTCAACCACGTGCTGTAACTTGAAGTAGTATCTTACTTGCCAACAAGATCCATAGGACTCTCGCCTCAGTCTTCCAGTGCTGGAGCTCCGCTCCCGAACTAGGAGGAGTCTGTTTCACTCTGATACAGGGACCACTTGTTCGGTTATCACCAAAGTACGTAAATGACCTCGCGTCGTCAAGTATTGATCGTAGAAACGATGCAATCACGAGACAGAAATAGAGTCATGAACGTCGTGTTTTTAACGGGCTAAACCTTGTCAGTCTTTCGGATGCGAACAGGGTCACGGCTGAGGATGTGCTCCGTGAACTTTTAGACGCCGGACCGTGGCTTTCAGTGGTTTTCAAAATGGAAGAAAAAACTGAAGTTGTTAAGTTCAGTGCTTGATGATGCTATGGCGAGATGACGGACTGCTCCATAACGTGCGATCTCTCTGAACTCCGAGACCCGCCCGGTGACCGCTGAACCAAGCGCAAAGCTGAAGATGTTAGCCAGCTGGCTCTTTGATCACCATCCCCATGTTTTTTTTTGTCAATGACTAAAGAGGTGCTATTGTCCTTAATCAGAAAGTGAGCCACTGAGTCAACATGTGGGACTGTCGTGTCATCTCCTGAGGACAAAATTCAAGGGGATAGTGAGAGAATTTCGGAGTAGAGATCCGGGGCAAAGAACCCTTGCAGATGAACCGGCTGCAAACTTGAAGCGTCCTGGTATTGCTCGAAGCCGGGGTCCGTCGGGGTCCGTCGGGGTCCACCTGAGAAGTGGATCTCGGCTTAGTCAACATTGGATGACATAAGCGAAGACTGCGGGATTGCACGCGTGAATTGCACGCATGAATTGGTGCGCCGCCACCATTAGAACTTGTCCACGATGATATCTTTTTCATCCTTTCCTCCAGCGAGTGAATATGGTGGATATGCTGCACTGGATCATCCCCACGAATCCTCGGACGATGTAGAAATGGAATTTGATGAAGACCTGCTACACTCCGACGGATCAAGGCTAACTTGTCCAGGCGAATCGCTGACGTCTTCACAAGACTACATGCGGTATACAGTGTTTATATTTCGTCACTCAAAGACGTGGTATTAATGCCAGTTGAGGTAGCGGTCATGGAACATACGTGGACAGCGAGGAGGTTATTGCATCAGTGGCGGGAACGATCGAACGTGTAAACAAACTGGTTACCGTTCGTGCTATCCGTAGTCGGTGTGCTGTCTTGTCATAGATGAAAATCACCGGTCTGACCAAGGCGCTTACTGTAAGGTACAATCCTGAAGTTGGTGATCTGGTAGTTGGACGCGTCACAGAAGTACGTGCCTTCATTAGTTGCATCTATGTCAAGCCAACGTGCCCTTACATTAAAGGTCCAACCCCGAAGGTGGAAAGTCGATGCGAATGCTAGACAGGATGCTGTGCTCATGTTATCATCCGTCAATCTTCCGGGCGGTGTCCAGGTATTTGAAGCTATTTTTGCATCGACCAAATTTCGGCTGAAAATCTTCCAGCGACGAAAATTGGAAAGCGATGAGTTGCAGATGAGAAATTTTTTTGAGGAAGGAGATCTTGTGGTGGCCGAAGTTCAGGCTTTTTTCGCTGATGGTGCAATGTCTCTCCACACACGGTCATTAAGATACGGAAAGGTACCATCTTCCTGCCATGTTCCATAGTTAACGCTTGACCATGTCTATCTCAGCTGCGAAATGGACAGCTTGTCATTGTACCTCCCATCCTTGTCCGACGTCTCAAATCCCATTTTATTGCCCTACCGTGCGGCGTTGATTTGATTCTTGGGCTAAACGGCTACATCTGGGTTAGTAAGCATGTCAAAGAAGCTGAACAAGAAGGGGAAGAAGGTTTTGATGCCGAAGCCGTCTACTCCAATGTGAACGATGTATGTCATTATTCTCGTTGTCACTGAGAGCGCGTTGACTCATTGATAAATTTTGAAGGACATCGACGAGACTACTCGGGCTGTCATTTCTCGCGTTTCAAACATCGTCCGGATATTGGCATCCCATTTTGTGCCTTTGACGGACACGCTTTTAATAGAGGCATATGACTGGACGGTTGACCAGGAAGGTGGAGTTAAAGACCTACTGACGGAAGATTTTGGTGATGCACTGGTGACTTCGCTAGCATCTAGAAGCTGAATAACTAACCCGTTATTCTCTCGACACATCAAAATGGAGCCTTGCTCATCATGATTGGACGGTTGACCAGGAAGGTGGAGTTAAAGACTTACTGACGGAAGATTTTGGTGATGCACTGGTGACTTCGCTAGCATCTAGAAGTTGAATAACTAACCCGTTATTCTGGGGCCTTCTCTCGACACATCAAAATGGAGCCTTGCTCATCATGACAACACAGCCTCCTGGCTGCGGTGGTTGGGTCCAATAATCATTATCCGGTAATGTACAGTGCTAGCCTTGTGACCTCAATTAGAGTGTATCTACCATATCGTGGGTTTAACAGGTGCATGGTCATCCCTTGTCAACAATCAGCTGATTAGTGGGGATACATCGCACTATTGACGCCGCTCGCCACCGTCGATAATCAGCTTTCTCCGTTGAATCCGTGAGGGAAAATTAAGATCCAGGTTCGATGGCAGGGCGGCGAACCAACAAGCGGACTTTGTTGACATATTCTCCTTCTAATCACCCTCCAAGCTCCACGCCACAAATGCAAGGCTGTAGCTCTACTAGACGCGCGCTTCTAGCATTTTTAACTCTGATCATGGAGGCAGATCGAACCCGCTCAGTCCTAGTTATGTTTCCGATATGTATCTGACCCAGAAAGGATGCGTACGCTTCGGCTGTGGCACCAATTACTCGGTCGACCTCAGGATTGTCTTCTCGCCCCGACAAAAATCTTGTGCGGCAAGCACTCCTGTACCCTGGATCCTCTCGCGTACATAGGAGGGATTTGACACCAGAATGGACTGTCGTCACCCCCAGCTCTCAGTGGATTGAGTGGTGCTGGTTTGTGATGAACAACAACAAACTCATTGGGGGTCAATTTGATACGCTGCCCCACTCCTTTGTCCCTGAGACAGACTCCACAGGCCATAGTGTAAGTCGGCTAAGGCCATTGATCAAAACACGACCTTCCATAAAACCGCTATGGTAGGGATTCGGAGGAAGTACTTTGACTAGTCCGTGTCCTGGTATTTACCCTATATCACGAGACCTTCTCCAAAGATGCTCGTCTGGTTGGTGGTGCCTCCGTTGGCCAGATTTCAATCACCTGAAACCTAATCATTTGATAGTCCCGCGAGGCGCTGCTCGACTTGGAACCAACACATTATACGTGTCGTGCATGTGAAGAGTTGCTACATCTGGATAGCAATTGAGAATCATCACCATCAGGCACAAGACCATCCAGGTGGGCATAATCTTGCCTACTGCGCACTCACTACTTTATCCCCGAGGTAACAAATCATTAAGACAGATTTTGGACTTACGCCTGCCCTGAGGATTGCGCCGAATGTCATTCTCGAGGCCAGCTCTGACCAACTCTCTTGACTTGGTGCTTCAGGGCTATTCCTGAGATTCCCATGCCTTTGTCGCATACATTTGCCTTCCAGACCGCCAGGTTACCTGACTGCTTCTTTTGTTTCAGGTTGCACGGGCTTTCGAAGTTGCTAGGGCGCCAAATCCTGCCGTATGCTCGTCTTCTATCCACTCTCCGAAGGACATAGTAGGGCGTTGAGCCTTTGGCGATGCGCCTTGTCTGTCAACTGACTGTATCACGACTCTCCCCAGATACAATTCTGGAGCTGTCCTATGCCAATGGCAGCCGTCGGATGTTTTAACATACCCCCACTAGTTTTCTGCATTAATCCAAGCCCTCGGTCATCGGACCGATATTTTGGCGTGGCCAGAAGTTTAGTCTATTAGTGACTTCCCTGTGGCGAGTTCCTGATACTTCGACTTAGCGCATGAAGCTTGGGCACGGGTGTGAGGGGATGGCCATCAAATTTCAGATGTGCAGGGATGAGTCGTCATTTCCTAAGCGAAATGAACTCGCGATACTCCTTAAGGTCTTGTCGATTAGTCGACCATCAAGCTGACGCTCTCACCGTCTCATGACATGTAGAATCGAAAATTTGGCCACCTTTTTCTCGTTTCACGGGACCCCGCTTCCGCTGACTGGGCGCTCTTGGAAGTTAACAACTGATCAGGACGAAGTCATAAAAAAGTCGGATTGTCAAGTATGAACGACCGAACGAATACAAATTAATTAGCTGCTGTTTCCGTCCGTCCTTGCGGATGGGGTTAAGAGACCACCGGGACCAATCTGGACCAGTCCACTGGACTACATATGCCCTCATAATCCCCTTCTTCGTTCGGCTTGTTGGATTAGGCAAGAAGCTAACAGCCAGGGATTGACATATGATGTGATGTTTGGATGTCAAGTGATTTACAATCGCTTCTTGGGGATTAGGGCAGCTTTGGAGGGAGGAGCCGGGCATTCATTTAGGATTTCAGAGTGGCTCTTGACATCCCAGGGAAGGCTAGGGCGACGACGGCCGGAGACTTAATTCGTTTGCACTGGAGATCCAATTCGTTTGCACTGGAGATCCCGTAGTTGGATTGGGAAAGCACGGAAATTATCAATTGCAAGTACCTAGTATATTACAGCATTGGTGTTTCAGGATGTAGCAGCAAACAGAACAGCTTGGGATAACGAGACAACTGCTACATTTAAACAAACTGCTGTAACTTCAAGAAGTCGGGAGTACCCAGGCCAGTAACCTGAAAAGAACATGTTGAGTTGTAAGTTAATCAACTAAAATTTTAACACCACTTACAGGGTCCCAGCCAGCACCGGCAGTGAAGCCTGTATGTTTCGACATCAGAAAATCGAGTAAGTGACGGTGAGAACATTAATTTTACCTCGTTGGCCACAGCCAGGATTCGAGCCGGCCGTGATGTCATTGAAGCCAGAAGACGCAGTCGAGTAAATGAGAGGGTTAATGAAGCCTAGCGTCGATTTGCCTTGGGAAAGCCTGAAGTCGTTCAGGAGGGCAAAGACTCCGGCGACAGTCTGGTTCACGGGATGAGTTTTGAGGTTCGTAATGTTTCCCTGAAGTAAGGGATACGTACCGGTGAGCTGGCGCTGGTACCTCCAACGGAGGAAACACGGCCACCAATGACAACTTGGAAGCCGTTACCTTGCGCCGAAACATCGGGGTAAGCCCTTCCAGTCTTGCTATAAACGCCGTAAGGTCCATGACGGTGCTCGACGGTAAATGATACGGAAGGTCCTTACTTGTACAAGCCATTGAAAGTGCTTCCAAGTCCGGTGACAAACTTCGAAACAGCCGCGCTTTGATACGATGGAGTGGCAAAGTAACGGGAAAATCCACCTCCAGAGAAGCTTACGGCAATTTCAGGATTGACCCTGGTCGTGCCTCCGACAGTAGTTACGAAGGGACAACTGAAGGAGTCAAAAACGGTTAGGTAAGAGTTGTGGGAGGATTTAGAAGTGGAACTCACGATGCTGGGAAGGCAGGCTGGAAGAGGACTCGATTTGTACCGTCGTTAGTGTGACAATCGCCACCGCCAACACTGTTAGGCAGTGATGTGAGCTCGGCTTGTTGTACGAGGGCTATTTGGAGACTTACCCAAAATCGCCGCTAGAGAAGAAGGCAGTGACACCTCGGCTGCCAAGTTGAGCGAGTAAATTACAAACGCTAACTGCGTAATCTTGAGGCACCTGGTATTTATTCAGTCGCTCTATGGCAACGATAATTAAGACAGAGTTGTGCGCACAGTTTGCTCGTCATCACCATAGGATGTGGTGATCACTGGAGGAATGGAGGACTGGCCAAGGACAAAATTGATCCAGTCGAGATATGGTTCGTTTGTATTTGTGGGTGTTTGAGAATCTGGGTTGAATGGGGGCGAGCCGCCCGTACTAGTTGAATTTGAATCAGCAACCCGATCGCGTCGGTCAACATCCTGCTGTATAGTGAGATCTCACCTCCAGTAAGTGTTGGGCGTGGGAAAAGAGATGCCTGTGGTATACTGAATATCAAGGTTGGCCTATGCACAGAATAGTTGTGTCACGATAAGTGTGCTCAAGTTCATGAGAGGTGCATAAGTATAACTTACCTCGACACCGGGATCGGACTGATCATCTCCTCCGCCGTTTACACGAACAGTTGTGAAGCTGGAGCCCACAGCGTCGGTACGGAACCTTTGGAAGAAAGTCTGCAAAGCTGTCAATCTCACAAGATCTAAGCTCATAGGCGGTGCCGCTTACTTGGAGATCTGCGCGATTGCTGATTTCTCAATTGATCAGCTGTTATCAATAAACATAAAAAGCTGCAGCGTACGCAAATTCTGGGCGAAAAGTTGAGTGGTCAAGATTTTGGTAGTTTATGCAGAAAACACCGGGGCATACCATCTAAGTAACCAGCAACGCCAAGCCCATTCTTGGAGGCTTGAGTAGGGACATAATCGACAGTGTTGTAAAGGGCGCGGAGGCAAGCCGGGGTAATAGTTGTTGTGCAGCTGGACGGAACAGTGGCATCAACATCAAAGGTAGAGTTGTCTACGGGTTTGATCTCGGGTTGCAAGAAAGCCGTAGATCGCATGCTTCTCATGGTGCCGAAATAAGTGGTAGGTGCAACCACGTCGATGTGAGAGTGCAATCCCCGTGGCAACGCATAGGACAAAGTTCGAACAACCTTTTCTCCGGACTTGGGGTGGTGGTACACATTGTATTTGGTACCAAGCATACGTTCAGCTTGGGTCACAGAAACGCGAACAGTGATCCAATCCCCGCCTCCGGTACGGTGAATGATGTCATCATTGGTGACGCCGTGTGCTTCGAGCCATGCCTCAACGGCTTTGGTCGACTCAGGTCGGGGGCGAACAAAAGCTTCAGTTTCTTCTTTAGTAAGGTGTTGGCCATATCTGTCAGGTGTCGTGTGCTAGTTCAAGTGCCATTCTTGAATCACAAATGTCAGTAATGATACCTTGCGTGAGTAGGGTCGCTGATCTCCATCAAGTTTTCAATGAGCTCCTCCATTCCGCTTTGCTTGAGGCCAATACGAAGGTCAAAGTTGTAGTCGCTCGGAGCTTTTGAGTGCAATTCCCAACCCTTGGGAATCTCAACCCAGGAATGCTTCTCGGCAAAGTCATTCCATCGACGCGTCAGCGAAGTCGCCGTAACGAGGTTAACGAGTAAGACTAAGGAAGAGCGCCAAAGCATTCCGAGGGTTAAAACGGGGACGAGAAATGGATGAGGTGGCAGGAGCCTCCGAGTATCTGTCTGCGAAGCAGCAGCTTATAACTGATTCCAAACTCCTAAGCATTCTTCGAAGGATTCGCAAGTGTTATCAACGTCTAGGATGCTCGGCATGGGTATCAACCCCAAAGTGACAAGGTCAACCTCCCACGAACTGTATTTTGGCCAGAGCGCATGGCGAACATAAGTTTGAGAGGCAGTGAGAGATTGCACATCAGGCAGGAGAAGCCTTGTCGACGCATGGTCAGAGCCCATTTTGCCGCTGAAAAACCCAGGGTTGCATTTCTCGAATGCTTGTTCCAGCTTTCAAATGATGGCTTGTGGGTTCTTGAGTATATGAAAGGCTCAGAAGCCATATTGTGGTTGATAAAAGGCGAGCTTCTCTGGGGCACCAAATTACAAAAATAGCCACTCACCATGTGCTGCAAAAGGCATGATACGATTGATACTATTGATCTGCCAAAGATATCATGCGAGTGTTTTCACAAAGGCATTGACATTGGCGCGCGCTAGAGTCATTTGTTGAAAAACATACGCTTCAAGGCGGGAATATTGCGTGCAGATGGATGGATGGCGGGCGCAGCTTCCAACCGGAACAGATATGTTGAGCCCGCTGGTAAAATGACTTACTATTCGGTGCATGTCCGATAATAAGCTGAGGCTCAGACTCGGAACCCGTGTTCAACAGCCTCGGGCCGTCGCGTTCAATGCCTGAAAGTATTCTCCGTGAGTGTAAAACGTCCGGCCGGGTCTTCATACAAGGAATACCGACTTTTAAATAGAAAAAACATTGCCGGGGACACGACTGAATTCTAGGAGGCATTGAGGCTGCATAAAGTCCCCCAGGGTTCCCCACAGTTACACAGACGAGCTCGGGTGGGTCCGATAACGTAATTGCGGATCAACCAAATCAGGTACCGAGATCACGTGAAAACTCACAGCACCGCCGCCGACTCGAGGACGAGGACATACAACTCACTAACACCTATCACTCATACAAGACTGCCACGTACAGAACGCCTTTTGCCTGGTGTTTCTACTTCTTAAATCCCTTCTTTTGAGGCCTAGCCTTTTCCCTCTGAGCGTCAATAATCCTTAGTGTTTCAATGCAAGAAGCAGAGGAGCAGGGTATGTCGCTACTTGCTGACTTGTGGACAAGTTGTTTATTCACTGCTTTCAGATACATGTCGAATTTGCAGTGCTCCAGCAGAACCTGATCAACCTCTCTTCCACCCTTGCAAATGCTCGGGGACCATCCGTTACATTCATCAGGACTGGTCAGTCGCATGCACACGCTTTGGACTTGTGGCTGATACTTTTCTTGGATAGTTTAACGACATGGCTCGCTCACAGTAAAAAGAAAACGTGCGATGTCTGCAAGCATCCATATTCATTTACGAAGGGTAGGCATTGGATAGGTTCACAGATTGTTTTCTAAAGTTCTCTTCAGTGTATGCGCCCGACATGCCTTCTAGGCTGCCGACGATTTTGCTTATCCGAAGACTATCGCAGCATGCCCTCCTCGCCATTCTGTTCGTTCTCCGAGGAATTGCAGTTGCTATCATTTGGTTAACTGTATTGCCGTGGGTGACAGTTTGGACCTGGCGGATGTACTTCTCTATGGGCGAGTCGACGTAAGCGGAGGTAGCGTCCTTGTTCACAGCTCAAATTCTCAAAGTTATTTCTTTCAGGGCGTGGTATATTAGCAGCTTAGAGAGACCTGTTGGCAATCATGGTGGTCTTCAGTACCGAAGGCTAGCCTTCGATCCATCCGGACCGCCCTCAACAACGTTCATTGGCAAAATCACTTCACATCCGATCTGGATCGCCCTCTCTGCGGATATTTTTACTGGTCAGATCATTGCATCCTTGATTGTTCTCACATTCGTAGCAGTCTTTCTGCTTCGTGAATGGATATCTCAAAATGCAAGACCTGGAGTGTTTGAGGACGAAGAGCTCTTCCCTGAGGACATACCGCCTGCAGCGAATGATCCACCGCCGCAACCCCTCCCACCAGCACCGCCTGTGGCACAGATTCCACTAAATCAAGTTGCCGAATTAGAGCAAAGACAACGAGATGCCCTGCGAGCCTTGGAACAATTACAAGAGGTCCTCGAAGGGGCTCGAGACCAACTTAATAGACAGAATGATCAGCTCCATGATCAAACACCCCGAGATGTGAATGGAGCACTTCCTGTCGACAATATCGAACGAGAAAGGAAAAAGGAGAGGACAGAAAGGTCAGGCGAGGGCGAAGGAGAAACAAATGAACAGGAAGTGGTCAAGCGCAGAGCTCATACTCGATCTGCTCCGGCAAGGCCTCATTCACTTCGACAGGATACACTTGGGCTACCCACTAGTAACGGCCCCTCAGAGGCTGGATCCTCCAGTACTGTTTACCCCTTCACATTCCAAGCTTCACCTTCTGAGCCTGCGCTAGGAGCCTCAGTTACATCGGCCCAACGAACCCCTTCTTCAGAACCCCTTACACCCTCTTCGACGTTCGGACGTCGACCCCCTTTACCCACTTCCAT
>KQ962208.1:39726-56910 GCA_001563735.1 Leucoagaricus sp. SymC.cos | reverse complement strand
CTCCCTTTCCAACGTCTTGTTCGTGAAATTGCTCAGGATTTCAAGGTGAGCTGATTCCGATGAGATGACTCGAGCTATCACTAACTCTTTTTCCAGACCGACCTCCGTTTCCAATCATCTGCTGTTATGGCTCTTCAGGAAGCTGCTGAGGCTTACCTTGTTTCCCTCTTTGAGGATACCAACTTGGCTGCTATCCATGCTAAGCGTGTAACAATCCAACCCAAAGATCTTGCTCTTGCCCGCAGACTTCGTGGCGAGCGATCATAGATGTTTTCTACTTTGTCTCGCTGTTTTGTTTATTTCCTTTTGTCGTCGGTCCTAGTTTATTCACCATTGTACTTGTAATATGTATCACTTCATGACTATGTCTTATGCAATACATGCACGGTCAAAATCATCATGTTCGGAGTGGGTGGCTCACTCGTGCGGTTTAGTTGAAAGGATTAGAGGCTTCGGGAATTCGTTCAGCTTCGAAGTGATGGCCCGAATTGGGTAAATGAATAGGATTCTAAAAATGGAATTCAACACTAACGGATCAAAGATGCGTCTTTCTCGGCGCGGAGCGTCCCGTATTGTGGATGAGACACTGACCGTAGAGCTCATTAGAAGATTAAATGAGATCGAGTGGCTTCAGGGAGGAAGGGGTACCAAAATTTCAAAACAAACGCGGTAGTCTACTTGTGGCTAGGCGGTTATGTAAATACTGTAGTTGAATCCATAGCTCGCCCATCGTCGCATTCAAAATCCAAGGCGATTGCCAGTCATAAAGGAAGATATCTCATAGAATAAGATAAGGAAGAACCCAAATGTGAATAAGAAGTTTGTATTCACAGTCCTTGCAAACCACGACATCCGATGTTGGTGGTCTGCCTTCACCTGCCAAAGGCCGTTGTCCACAGTATTGTACACCAAACGATCATCGAGCCAAGTCTCTCCATGAATGAACATGTCCCTGTCCGGAAACACCTCGACTATGTCGCAGTCGAAGCCAGAAGTAGTAAGTTTGTACCTCCGCCACAGTTCTCGGCTCGAGGTCGGAGTTGTGTCCAGTGTTGGGTAGCGTTGGTTAATATGGGCAGCTCCACCTTCGCCGTCAGAATAAGGCCCTAGCCCAACCGATAAGAGCTCAAATGTAGGGAGCTTCTCAAGACGTCGGAATGTTTGACCAATGGCATATTTATCCACGAGGAACAACTGAGCCGTGTTTGCGGAGGTCATACGCACAGTAGATGTCGCCCTGCACACTACTTTTCCCGAGCACTGGAGATGGACTTGACGTGTCTGAACAAGCGGGGTATCGGGAGAAGCAGAAGCGACAATCTCCGGGGTGGCTTGTTTGAGTGGTTCGGGTGGGGTATCTGGAGAACGTTGCCAATATGTTTTCTCAAAAATGACGATGATGGATATTGGTCGAGCAAAGAAGGCGCTGAAGCAATATTTGAGTAAGATAAGAGCTAGAATAATGACTGAGACTGACGATAGGACTCTCTGTAAGTCGCCTTGGGCTGAAAGTGCAATGCGCTCGACTCCGGTAATAGTTGGAGGCCAGGGATACTGGAAAGTCGTTCAGTGCACTGTCTGACCCCCCAAAATACGACCTAAACGCACGGAAACAGTGGTGGTCTTCTGAGTGAAAGAGTAAGTGGGGGATATTATCACTTCATTTTTCGCATTTCGCGACCGGACGGAATGGACTGGGGAATAACTGGATGATAGGCTGTGCATGCCAACTGTCTGTCTGCACGGGAAGTGGAGAGCTGCAAGGACCAGAAAACGATCAACGTGCGCTCCTGTGAGAATAACTCTTTGAATCACGAACCGTATGTGGCGGAGTATCCGGGATGTAATACCTGTGGCGATGTCGATCTCTAGGGTAGTAACAGTGAAGCCGGTGAAATTCGGCGTCCTGGAAAAAGGCCAAACTATATCTTGGGCCGGTTGGTCATTTCTGATGATTCGACACCAAGTCAAAGAGCAGTAAACGACGGTTGAACTAGACCAGCTTGCTGTCCATGAGCTCTCGTCCTCCCGGAAGGAGTTCGGGATTGATGGATTCAGGATCAATACTCGGCGGCTGGGCCGACGGACATCATGTCGCTTCACTTTGTTTGGCTTTGTATGTAATTGTATAGCACACCAATATTGATGCCCCAATGTTCCCATTTCAACTTCAATCTCCTTTGGAATCTTGTGAGTATGTCCCTATTTCTCCACAACACTTTCAAGGAATTAATCGACCGAGTATATTTCATACACTCAGACATCACCCTTCGGACTATTGTCGTCCTGACTCCTCGTGAGTCACGCTTTGGACTCTATCCATCCTGCTATCCTGTCTTCTGTTGGACTCCTTTCGATCAATCGGCTAATTCTAGGCTACCAGTTCCCCGAGGATCCGAATTTCCATGTCCGAAACAAGAGAGCCCTCCCCTAGCCGGGACCCATCACCGGAATCCTCTGAGGAAGAAAGCCTCTTAGCCCTACAAATCCATGCATTCCTTGAAGCCTCCGACGAGGTTGATATTGATCAAGAAACTGTAAACGATTTAATGCAAGTTCTAAATGAAAGCCAGAATGGCAAGAAAGACGAGATAGTGGACATAAAAGGCGGAACTGAGGCTGTGCCGGAGGACTCAAGAGATGACAGTTCGTCCCTGGAGTCAAATCCGGAAGGTAAATTCTCCTAGGTTCGACGTCTAGCTCAAAGGAACCCAGGTGTAATTTATCTATTCATAGAGGAACTTGCGTGGACAAAAGAAGAAGTGAAACAGATGCTACATCACTTGAAAGAACGCGGTCAGTGGCTCAGTCCCCGATTCTTACTCTTTCTTAAACGCCTTGTCATTTAGGAATGGCTTCCTTTGTCAAGGAATATGTAATACAAAAAAATATCGCAATACCGCGCTTGTTGGAAGCACTAGGCGTCTCCTTGGTGAGCACTCTTCACTTGGTAACTTACCGCAGGGCTATAACTGAAGATGGACACCTAGTGTCCTGAATTACGGAGATTACGGCCACAAACCCTCCTATATTTTCTGAAAGTTACTATGTCGCATCAGTGAGCAGATGCTTTTCCAGACAGTCTCAGAACTGACCGTTTGACAAGGCTCCGAATGCGCGACAGACTTGAGCAGTATAGTACGATTGATGATGCTTTAAAACTCATTCAGAACTCGAAGCGAGCCTTGATCCTGACTGGTGCTGGAATTAGTATGTTAAATCTCTTTCTCTTAGAACACTCTTGAACTTCTCGTCTAGGTGTATCTTGTGGAATTCCGGATTTCCGCTCCCGTGATGGATTGTACGCCTCAATCAAATCGCGGGGAGAGTATGATCTTGATGACCCTCAGCAAATGTCAGAATTTCTTCTTTTTTTTTTTTTACAATACGTCAGCTTCTGATGCAATACATTAGGTTTGATATCCGATATTTCCGAGAAAATCCCGCTGGTATGCCTTTCCCCATTACATTGTAACGTCTATTCTCATTTATGTGTCAGTATTTTAGTGAGTGGCACCCAATGATGGCATTAATCCTGCTTAACCGACCTGCTCAGTTCTTTTGCTCAGTGGGTGCCCGTATTTACTTCTGTTTCAGTTCCGGCAACCATCCCAACAGTCAGATATATCCCTCCAATTTCACACCTTCCCCTTGCCATCGATTCATCAAATGCATGGAGGTGAAAGGAAAGGTAACTACTATAATTCTTACATCGGACAAGGACTGAGACTCTAATTTGATCCAGCTTCTGCGCGTGAGTCCCCTGAAATTAGACCGCAATCCTCAGCTAACTCCGTACCCTAGAACTATACTCAAAATATAGATACCCTAGAGACTCTCGCGGGAGTGCAACGTGTTCTACAGTGCCATGGGTCATTCGCAACGGCCACGTGCGTCCAGTGTCGCCGGAAGGTTCCTGGTAGCGAAGTCGAAGCGGAGATCATGGCTCGCAAAGTGCCTTTGTGTCCTGTATGTAACCCGCCTAATGCCCAACCCAAAAAACGCAAGCAAACTCGGAAACAAGCGAAAGGCCAGTGGGACAGCGACGCTGAAGACGAAAGCGATGCACCAGAATATCCTCCTGGGATTATGAAGGTACCACTTAGCTGGAATCTACGTGACCCTGACCCTGATGCTGGAAACTATTTTTCAGCCTGACATAACGTTTTTCGGTGAAAAATTAGATGACCAGTTCGATTGCGCGCTTGAAGAAGATCGAAATCAAGTTGATCTTCTTATTGTCATCGGGACATCACTCAAAGTCTCGCCTGTTGCAGAAATCTTGAGTAGGTGCAAATACGCCACTGGAAATACTCAAGCTCAAAGTTCTTTTACAGATCATCTCCCGCATTCAATACCGCAGGTGATCATCGAGTCTAGCGACGCCACAAAATACTCTCTGAATCCTTCGAATGCAGATACTCATCAACAAAACTCCAATACGACACATCAATCCAGATGTATGTTCAGTTATCATGACAAACCTTTGCTCGGTTATCTCACTGGTAGACATAGATCGTCCTTTTAGGCAATGCCGATGATATAGTTCTGTATCTCTGCGGGGAGCTAGGGTGGGATCTCACTGCTGTCGCTGCAGGAGCAATCCTTCCGCCTAGCAGCGATCCTGAGCTTGCTCCAGGCAACCTCAAGAAGCGCCCATACACGCCCATGCATGACACACCACCTCCATCCCGAGTCGGAAATAGGTGAGTGACTACGTACACGTTGCCTACCAGGCAAAACTCTAATCCATGCCCGTGATCGATAGCCATGTCTGGTTATTTAGCGGGGCAGAAGGTGGGACTTGGCTTGAGAATCTCGAATGCGAGTTGGCCCAGCATCAAGTTCCACTCAGACCTCCCGCAAATGGTGCGGAAGAAACAACTCTGAACGACATACATTACACCACACTGCGGGAAGTCAAAAAGCAAAAGTTCAGCTGACTTAAACTTTGTTTCCGTAGAAAGTTCGGTTCTCCTTTGCTTCATCTTGCGTCGGTATATTCCGTCAATATACAACCTTGTCCTGGAACTTGAGTTGATGGCAGTCTTTAGAATTGCCGACACGACGTCCTGAGTTTATGACAGATCACGACCATATCCTCTTTCACTTCTTCACTTTACCTCAGTTATCAAACCTAAAATCCCGGAGATTGAGGCATGTTCAGTCCAACGTTGTTCACCGAGATTGGACAATGCCTATTCACTTTTGAGGCCGGCGTCGTCGAGGACTCGAAATAGAGGGTGTCTTCGCCTAGCAACTGAGATTCGAGCCCGTGTCAGCATTGCAATGAACGTCTTGACGAGTTTTAAAGACTCAGGTTGAACTTACGAAGTAGTTAAGTGAACGTTCTCATCTCTACTCGAAGTCTACTTGAACATGTGCTATCTCCTTTGCCTTCATACTCGCTACTCCTGCCTACACGAGGTCCTCACTAAGAGACAGAAGGTATCATGTCCCGAGCCTTGTTAACTTGAACGCTTCCCTCTGACGCTCGCACTAGGTCGACTGCTATCAGAGTAAATGTAGGGTCAGCAAGAACCACCTACAAAATCCTCATGACTGCCTCGTTCAATCCTGTGCGTTGAGGTAAATGCACCATTTTAACATTGTGCTCAAAAGCTTAAGAGACACAATAGGATGCAGGACGACCAGAACGTCGTGAACGAAGTGAATTACTCACGGGTCTGTGACCAGTGTCGCTGGGGATTTCTAGTCACGGACCTATGAATAATAGCTCTTACCCTAGCTTGTGCTTGGATTATCACTTTGTTTCTGAAAGAATGCAGGGCATACCATGCCATGGAGTCCCGGAGTGTTGGTATCTTCGTCCTATATGCATGGTTTTTTACACTCTTCACGGCTTCATCTGACCAAACTCCACTTTCTTTCGAAACACTCATAAACAGGACGTAAGTACACGACGTTCGAATTGAGAGGAAAGCTAGCATGGCTGTACATCCTTTCTCGATCCCGCTGCCATCGGTGTCGTGTTTTCTAGACTTCAAGGGCATTTCCAGTCACTTCTCTTGGGGGGAAACGAGCTTTGAACAGCAATGAGCTATATACATGAACGGCTTCTTAATTGCGTCATTTTTCGAAGCGCATCTGTCTGACTTGTTGAGAGTGACCGAAACTGCATCCGTTGTCGTGTATGCTATCTCGGTATACTCGGGTTCGCATTTAAACTCAGCGAACAGTGTGCTGCTTACAACTCCGCGCAGAGCTACTAGTTTTTTTCCTTCAGCCGAAGAAGACTTCTTTTTGATTCCTGCTCGTGAGACCCACAGTGGTTCTACGACGAAGAGTGGAGCAGATGTCAGATTAGGTTGCTTACAGCCAGTAAATGTAGCGTTTTGGGGAGGTTCTTAGTGCACGAGGGGAAGTCCAGTGACAAGTCCACCGTGCCTTGTTTGCATTTGGCGTTCATTGAACACAGCGTTCAATCGAGGGCCACAAGGAGCCAGCCTGGGCAAAGGGTCCGAATGAGTAAGGGTGAGAGATCTTTCATTATGGGCAACCCTTAGGAAGCAAACATAGGCAGGGAAGGCTTGAAAAGAACGGTATGGCCAGATTCACGGAAACCTTCGGTCATAATAGGGAAACCGCAGCCCCCTGCGGTGGGCAACGAGGGCGTTAAATCGAGCACATCAACTTGGACTGGGCCAACGTACCTCCCTCGAAGTTATCGAGAAGGACAGAAGAAAAATACGGCCGTTGTTTCTGTCTTGGTTAATTGGTGCCAGATAGCTGGATTTGTCCATATGCGAGTCTATCTGCGAGCTCTCCTTCCCAAACAGGCCGCTAAGCTGAAAGGCCAAAAATGAAGTCATTTAGCAAATACTGATACAAATTCAAAGTTCACATCAGAACAAATAGCTCAGAAGTCACAGAATCACTTCACAGACAAAAAAGAAACCAGCGCCGCCCATTTCTGTCCCTGCCTATCTCGCTTCCGACGGACAACAAGACCTCCAAAAATTGGCACCTTCAACGTGCGGTAGCAACACTTTGTCTGCTCAGAACTGCGCATCTTGCAAAATACTGAGCCAAGTGTAGTCTCACAGTTCCCAGCTGGTCAACAGCTTCTTCCCTCGGATTTTTCTTGTCAGTGGCCCCTTGTTGTCGCTGACGGGTAGCTAGTAATCGCTTGTAGAGTCCAAGATAATCCTCCTCTGCTCCTTGGTTGACTGCGGTCATGATCTCCTCCAACTTCTGGAGAAGTGCAAGAGCATCAGGGGTGTCAAAAAGGAGTTCTTTGTCTGCACGCGAAGAATGTTTAGAACTCTAATGGAGCTGAGAAGGACGGAATGAGAAACACATACCAAATCTAATCAGAGGGATTGCATCGGCCAAAACAACAGCACCCCATGCACGCGGAGCCAATTCTTCGCCCAGAATGGATACAACTGCCTTGGTAGCAGCTGCATAATCCATATCCGCAAGTGCCTTCCGCAACTGTGCATATCGAGCGACGAACATGAAACGATGGTAGAAGACCCAGTGAGAAGGACCTTTGGCATAGAGCTCTTGCATCATGCCCGAGATCGCGGAAGCTTGACTAATGAACTGATCTGGTCCTAAATGTGAAGAATGGGTTCATGCATCGAAGAGAACGACAGGCAAATTCCAACCTGAGGTGATGTATTCTTCCAGGACACAGTCAACAACCCGACCGAGTCCAGCCCAGTCTTCTGCTGATGCACAGTAAGCAACTGCTAGGCCATAATCTCTTCTTGAGATGAATGTTTTTGCCGCGATCTATGCCAGAAAATTAATGCAGAATGGTGTGAGTTACCTAAACTTTACTCACACGACAGACTGTTCTCCGCGTGGCCTCCCGCTTGTACTCGGAGCAGGTTTCGTTCAGCTCCTTGAGGACGCCAACAACCGCTTCAGATTCAGATGCCTGCCCTGGTCCAATTTCCGCGTTCCCGCTATTCACCATAGGATTGGTTTTGTCATATAGACGGAGAGGAACACGGACAAGAACTTCGTCGGCCTGGTGCTTTCCGATTTCACTACATGAGTACATGTAATCTACCACTACCCGCCATAAGCCGGCATCCGAGCGGAGGTAGTCGGCGTAGGAAAGGATGTAGAAATCCCGGAGGGAAAGGCCAGAACTTCATGCAGACATTATCAGCATCGGAACTTCAAAGGTAGAGAGGAATGTGTTTACCCATCGTCAATATCATTGTCGATCAACTGAAGTTGAACCATGAGATCAACCAGATGAGCAGATAACCATGGATCGAGCTTGTGTGCATGGTTTAGTGCCTCCCTCAAATTCCCAGATAATAGTGCAACGTGCAAAGAATCCTCGATATTGGTAGGATCAGGAGGCATGTCATCCAGGACTTGCGCCACAACATCACTGGACCAAACACATGAGCTGGCAGGCCCAGATGCATCTTCAGTTTCTCGAAACTCACGGCAGATCTTGCCTCCTCGTCCTCCCATCGACAAACATACCCCAAGCGACCACAGCTTCCTTCCAATCGCCGGTAAACTCCTCGTCGACCAATCGCTTCACAACCTCAAATCTGCCCTCCAGTACGCCAACGATATCACTCAGCTTCTCCCACCAGTCTTCTTCCCCTTTATCCTCAATGTTCACGGTTCTTTCCCTTTCAGGTACTTTATCCATCTCTATTCGAAGAGCTTTGACCTTATCTCGCCACCTGCGGGCGGCATATGCAAATTCGCGCTCGGACGCGTAGTTCTGGAGGCGAGGTTGATTGGTAACGAGTGGCGACAGAAGCCTGACCATGTCTCGTAACGCGAGGGATGGATGCTGGGAGAGGACATTAAGGAAGAAGAGAGCAGCCTTTGTAAGACCACGCATGGTACACCTGAAAGGACGCAGTCAGTCGATGCAAGATGATCAAGTCATGCTGGAAACTCACTTGAGGAGATATGACCAAAAAGTTTCGTCCTCCCAGGGTCTTTCGAGCTTGCTCAGATGATCTCCTTCTTCTGTGGATGGCTCGATAAAATGCATGTTCAGCCACTCGAGCAATTCATCTGCAATAGGTGCATCCTCGTACTCCGGTTCCGACATGTACAAGACGACAAACAGAGAGAATGTAGTATAGAGTGTTCGGTAATGCTCAGAGGGGAATTGTAGTGGTTCGGGGCGGGTAATTGGTTGCTACAGGTCTTCGTAAGTCCATGCCCATCTTACAATACCGGATCCAAATGACGTACCGACGCATGGACCCAACATTCTTTGATGAAATTCACGTAGTCAATTCCGAGCTTTCGAAGCATATTCAGCGCCTCTGGTGTTTGAAGCCTGTGTCACATTCTGAGTGAATGGCAGTGGAAGAATATTGGCGACACACACCATCCTTCAGCTTGAGTACCGGCATTTTTCAACAAATTGCGCAAAGCAGAGAAGATAACAAGGGTATCTGTAACGAACTAGATTTGATTATGTACCACTGTTCTGCAGTTGACGGCCAATGATTGAGGTACACACTAGTCGCCTCTCCATTGAAGGAGGCTTATGCATTTTGGCAAAGTAGATGGGATGTTCCGCCTTAGATGATCTTTTTCCAGCTTCAAAATCCTAAGGAATTTCCAATACATATTGAACTAATAGTCACCATAACCTTGGCTACACACCGTATTCTTCAAATACACTGCCAGGGAGTCATCCAGAGGTGACACATTAGATGATATTGTCTGTTCCAATTCGAGCAACTTCTGAAATTGACCTGACTCGGCCAGGAAAGGCTTCAGATGAAGGTGCTGCAAGGTGGCCATGATGTCGTGAAAAAGAAAAGGTGTAACTTCAATTTCGCGAACAACTTGAAACGCGCTCTTGAGTTGTTGCACGTGATCGCCTTCAACCTAGCCTAGCGCCCGTCCACCGCCGGCACTCAACGCTCAGTTCTCAATGATTCCTGGCGGCTTCAACTCGTAGGGCACTGGAGACGGGATTTTTCACTGAACATGTGCAGTCTAAATGAAGTCTCATGAACTATACAGGCTACATTGAAGGATCAGGTTGAGTACTAATTTACAAGGATCTGTTCGCAAATTACTGATTCAATGTCCGTTATAATACCAGAAACAACCAAATGCCCTGTTATCCTAGTGACAGAACACTCGGCTAACGATAGACAATAGAGCTCTTGAGGCACTCACGTGAGTCAATCATTCAGGTGACGGTCGTATAGTTCAGTTCAGCTCAAGCTCGGTTGAAGCAGAAAGTTCTGTGTAGGGAGTCGCAGCAGGAACGTTCTCGTCCATCAAGAAGTATTGTTGGAACACCCTCGAGTCGGGCTCTCCATAGTTCTTCAAGCCGGGGCTAACGGGGATAGGATCGTACTTAGCTAACAACGCCCTAACATTAGACAGGGCGGAAGCGCACTTAGCATCCGAGCTGAAGAGGATATCAAAGATCCACTTGGGCTGGAAGACGATCGTAACACCCTTGCCGTATCGAGTTCTCCTCTGCTTATGGGCCGGGGTCCGAATGACAGTGAAGAATGGTTCTCCGGCGAAGCAGAAGCACCATTTGGCGTCATCAATGATCTTAGGGATGTCTGCTGGCCAGGGCTTCTTGTCAATCTTTGCGACACCGTCAAGGAGTTTCCAGAAAAGTGACTGATAATCCTCGACTGTGCGTGGGTTAGGGTTTTTCTTAGCGAGGGGGATGAGGGAAGTGTTCGGGCCAAGCGAGCGAACCTTAGGAAGGTAGTCAGCGAGACCATCGGCAAGGTACGGATGTAGCGAGGGTTGGAAAGATCATCAGAGTCAATAAAGACGTAGACCTGGTTATCGGTTTTGAAACCCTTGGTGGCGCAGATGCAAGGGAAGATAAACTCCTCATCTAGGAAGACTTGAACGTAGTCGTCGTAAGCATTCCTTTACCAAGTGCCTTAAGGATACATCTCTGTGACTTGGGCACTAGAAGTATATCAGCTCTATACACTAACCTTGGACTGGAGTATGCCAACCGAGTTAAGGGTTTAGTGGGAGCCGAGGTTGTAGTCGGCGACTTTCTCTCAATTGTCGTCCAGGTGAACGTCAGCGCGTGAACGATTGGCGAAACATTGGTCACTTGGCCTGGCTTCCTCCACCCGTGAAGTCAGTTCCTCCAGGATAACAGGCAACCGGTCATAGGTGACGAGCGCAGCAAGGGCCAAAAGAGCTCCGCCGAAGAGGTAGGAAGAAGCGTTGGTGACGGTGGTCTCCATTTCTGAGTCAAGTAGTGTTCGGAATTGACGAGAAGATGAAATGAGAAGTAATAACGTTGAGAGGATGTCGAAAACCAGACTGTCCTATCAGCTTAAATACTGCTGGACGGGGTCTGAATAAATGCAGGTGAGCAGCGCCATCCTGACCTCCGCAAAAACTCAACATTCGCGCAGCTTGACTAAGAGGCATCGCTCTATCCAGCACGGTAACAACCGTAAGGCATGAATTGACGGCGAATGGAATATTGCAGTGGCATGGGGGGATTCTGGCAAAATGGAGTATAGAATCGAGCCGATGACCGGCAGTAGAGTTGAAGACGCGCCGGCAAAGATCATTGCCCGCGATTGGCATTTGGTTGAAGTACGGAATACAAGCGACGTAAAACTTATCCTGATTCCTCAATAGTGTTCGCACAGATGTCTCGACGCGGAGTGCTTCCAGCACTTGGGCCCAATTTAATACAAAGTGCCTGAGCAGGGTATGGTCAGATTGCAGTGAGTCACAATCTGCACTGATATTACTGACAGAACCGACGGGAGAAATAAGAGATACAAGTGGGAATATTCTGAGGCCGCAGGCGATCAGATATCTGACTAGTTGACTGGGACCTGCTGTTTGTTTGTGGTACAAACTCGAAATATTGAGCCAGCACGTGCCAAGTCAACAAAGTGGCCCTGAGACTGACTTTACAAGTTGAAATATGTACAAGATCAATCTTTGTCCAAAATATAGAAGTTACATTATATGATGACAAGATTCACTACATTGCATACGTGTATGCCTTGAGATTTTGGCCATGGCGTTTTCAGTGGTCACCGTAAACATCCTTGGCGGTAACGCCACCCTGACCCTTTGCAATCTTCGACTGGGCCCATCTGTAAATCATCAAATTGTTAGCACTTGGTAAGAGGAATATCCTGGGAACGTACTTCTTGAGCCTGATTGACTCAATGAGAATGAAACCAGTGGTATCTGTGGGCTCGAAGCCACCAAGCTCATCCATAGAAGATTGAGCAGCATCGTAAAGTCCCTATGAAACATTTTTCGTCACTTAACTAGTCAAGAAGATAAGAGGGTGACCGCGTACCTCATCACTATAGCGGCCCTCGACGACAGTGTTGCCTTTGTAGAGCTTCAGCTTGACGACTCCGTTCACGGTTCGCTGACTGGTGGGAATGGCACTGGTGATGAATTCGCGCTCAGGCGAGAAGAAATGGCCGTTGTAGAGGATCCGGCTCAAAGCAATCGTCGTGAACTGATCGCGCAGAGCGCGAACATTACGATCAAGGGTGAGACCCTCGAGATCCATGTGAGCAACACGCAAGATGGTGGCAGCGGGGGACTCGTAGCATCCACGGGACTTAACACCAATGAACCTGTTCTCGACGATATCGATACGACCAATACCGTGCTTCCTGGCAAAGGTGTTCAAAGCATTGAAGATATCAACAGCGTCGGTGTATTCCTTTCCTGACTGGAGAGCGACAACCTTGACGGGAAGACCACCCTTAAACTCGATGGTGATGCGTTCAGGTTCTTGAGGGGCATTCTCAGGAGCGGTCGTCAACTTCCACATGTCATCGGGAGGAGTAGTGTTGGGGTCCTCAAGGATACCGGCTTCATAGGAAATATGGAACAGGTTCTCGTCCGTTGACCAGGGCTTGGCAACGGTTTGCTGAACGGGGATGTTCTTCTCGGCGGCGAATTGAAGGAGAGCCTGACGACCAGCGAAGCGGTTGTAGAACTCTGAAACGAGGTCAGTTAGGATCGGATGGAGCTGTAGCTTACACACCGGGAATTCGCCAGGGAGCGATGACCTTAATGTCAGGCTTGAGACCGTAGAACGCGAGTTCGAATCTGACTTGGTCGTTGCCCTTGCCAGTGCAACCATGGGAGACAAAGCTAAAAATAACGACATCAGAATATTACCGTAATTGAAAAGAGTCTTTTGAGTGGCCAGGTTCAAAGTCGAGTGAGGCGGGTCTACTCACTCGCAACCCTCCTTGTCAGCGATTTCAATCATTCCACGGGCAATGACAGGACGGGCGAGTGATGTGCCAAGGAGGTAAACATTCTATAGAATATTACACACAGTGGGTGTAAGCATTGATGAAAGAAAAGCTAGAACATGGCAGCATACCTCGTATATACAGTTGGCCTGTACAGCAGGGTAGATGAGCTCAGTGACGAACTCGCGCTTGAGGTCCTATCGTCGAAAGAGGCTTCTCAGTCTTGCCCTCGCAGAAGGGCTTGGTGCAATATGACTTACAGCCAAGAAGAATTTCTTGGCTCCAACCTTCAAAGCCTTAGCCTCAGCGGCTTTGAAGTCCTGTGCATCGTAGAAATCGAGACGAAATCAACGTCGACAAGAAAGTCAAACTTACCTCCTCCTGACCGACATCAGCCATGAAGGCGTAGACTTCATAGCCCTGCTCGATCAACCAGGCCAGGATACAAGAGGTGTCTAGAAGTAGATAAGGTTGAGTACATCCAGAGCCGCGCGCCACTTTGTATAACCAGCGTCTTCAAGGGCTTTACTCACCGAGACCTCCAGAGTAAGCCAAGAGAACACGACCACGGTTTTCAGGCATTGTTGTTTGTGATGACTAGGGGGATATCAGAAGGAGGGAGTCAAGTAAAGAATGCAAAGGGTCAGTATTCGGCCGCAATTTTATATACGCGCGCACTTGATCTCTGCGCCTCAAAATCAGAACCCAATCTCTGCACTCCGGCGTCTATCGATGATTTGATTGGTTGAAAACAAGTGATTGACGTCACGTGCTGCCATTTTACCTTCGGTCGTGTCATCGACTCAGGTCTTCTATCGATGTTATGAAGTATCGTTGTCGTCACTCCGGGTTACTTCAATTCTCGGACCATACATCAGTTGCCCTGGACCTTTTTAGAAGGCTCTGTTACGCTTTCAACTGGCTTTTCCTGACCAGGCTCGCTCCCTGACTCGTCGGCTGACTCCACCGTAATGGTACACTCAGTGAAGATGATTTACAACGACAGCGCCATAGATCCTCCCGGAAGGCTCGCGAGCTAGGCTCTAAGCACCGAAAGAAGCCGTGTGACCATTTCACTCTAATACTCGAACGAGAATGCCTATTTTCACCAAATGACTGGGTCTTTCGCTCCTGGATATCACTGGAACCCCGAGTGAAAGCAGGTCCTTCGGTGGACAATGGCGGTGTTGCAAGGAAACCGTACATTCGAATATATAGGCGGATTTCCTGTCGCTAATAACTGGCGTGATCGTCCTCGAAACACCCAATATTTGGAGACCAGCAGCTAGAGTAATTTCTCATTCCATTCAGCTTGTCCATGAGCCTATAGTTCATGCCAGGACTTGGTTGTTCAAACAACTGGTGCGATATGCCGTCTACTTCTGTAGCGGATGGCATGACTCCGGGAAGGCAGGGTTAACTGGTTCCATCTAGTCCACCGGGTTAGCTGATTCAAGTGGCCTGTCCACCGAGGGAAAATTGCGCATTGAAACCAAAATGTAGGGGTTGACGGACCTGTTCTGCTTCGGCTCCCTGTATTTGCTACAGCATAACGTTTGCGTATACGTCCTCGTTGGCGTGAGTTTGCCGAACAGGTATTTGCTTTCCGTCATGACCTGAGAGTCTTGTCGCACATATGACAGTAAAAGAGTTCGGGTTGGTATGCTGGGCGACTCGACTTCCATGGAACTTGATAATAAGCACCTTGCAGTTATATTGCTGTTAATGAAGTACTCGAGAGGCTCAACGATCCGGGCCAGTCGGATCGAGCACTATTGCAAGTCTGTTTGATAGTCGTGCATAATCAATTCTTTTATTGCATCTGGAACCATGCCTGTCCCGAGAACTGTGTACACGGGGGAAATTTTGTCACAATTTGGGTGGGCGGAGTCGAAGAGAATGGGTCAACAACGGTAGCGAAACTCCACTCGCGTTCCTGCGGCAAAAGGAACCCGCAAGCCCAGAAATCTGAAAGTGATTCAAAGCTCGACGGGAATGAACTTCCACACTTGATCTCGAAGATTCATAGCTTGTGCCGCTGCGAGAACCTGGAACAGATGATTTAATTCACAGATCACAAACCTGAGAAAGGGCTTACTCCGGGGCCTTTTAAGTGATGTCTGCGGTCCATAGTTAGGGGGTATCAGAGCCCTCGGTGCTGATCTGCAAAAAGGGAATCAAACCAAGAGCAGGAAGTACAGCATATCCTCCTCCCATACGGTGGGCTGGTGTTTGGACGAATCGTGGACTGTAATAACCACGTTGGACTAACAAGATGATGAGTTGTTGGCATTATGCGAATACTGCAAAGAAAACGAGTACCTCCTCTTCATTGATGGTTGGATCTCCCGTGATGCCATTCACAATAAAGAATCTACTGCTGTTTGGAACATCTTGGATGACCCACTATCGAATACAACCGACTGGACCAACATCTCCTGCCAGCAAGCAATATGAAATTGATTATACGCACGCTTTCATTGGGCTCATTCGGCTGCTCAGCGATTTAGGTGACACGCATAGGTACTTCAAAAATTGGAGGGGGCGTAGGCATATTTTCTACTGTCGGCCGCAGGTTGAATCCAATATCGACCCGGGCCAATCACACCAAGGACCTACGGGAGAATGTAGTAAGTACTCACGGCAAGGGGAAAGGCTGAGAGCTCACCTGCGCCGAAGCAAGGGTAGTGAAGTCGGGAGCAGACAAGACGACAAGAGGAGAGAAATACATAGAGACTGTTCAAGAGAATGTCAGCGAGAAGAATGTTCTCGGAGAAAATACATTACATATGCGAGCTAGGCTTTTTAAGTCGGTAGGTAGGTGATTTAGCAGGACAGTTTTACGACATCGGGCGTCAAGTTTTAACGTGCATGCTACATATCATTTATGCTACTATGTAGGACCACGACAGACAGATGTTTAGCACGAATGTGACAATAGGGCTCCCCGCAACAGGTGTCACGCAGAAGAAGGCTGAGCCCGTATCGGGCAGTGAAAAGCTGTGCTGGTTCAAGCGAGAGTGGGTAGATTACTAGAGTGAGGTGCATGAATTAATGTTAGAATGTCGAGCCCCAAGATTTCTATAGCGGACGCGGTAATCGATAGAAATTCTTCTGTCTTCCATGCTGCTTTCTTGTTCCGTAAAATATGAGAAGAAATCATGTTAAGTGAGCATTGGGAACTTATTAGCAGCTGGAGGACTTGGGGAATAGATACGGCGGTCATGTAGTGGTAGTGTCTTGTGAGAACTTGGAGAAGCATCGAACAGGACGCGCAGGCTGCGGGAGAAGCAAGGGCAAATCTAAGCAAAGGCAAATCTCGGCAAATGCGACGAGCGCGGCCTGCTCATCCGAGTCGTAAAAAGGCAGTGTCCATATCCGGCAACTACAACCCACATTCGTGATTGCCGGGCACATATTGTTGCCAGTACGGTACGGCTAATGTTGTTGGCAGTTGTTCGCCGACTTGCCATCAGGGCTGGCAGAACTGGCAGTTGCCGGCAGTGGGCAAAACCTCGGGGGCAGAATGTGGCAGAACTCAGGTGCCCTGGTGCATTTCTCCATCAGATGCCTTAGATCATCGTCGTAAATCAGAGTTACAATCCATTATCATGGCTACTTGTGGCCGACAGCATCCTCAGATCCTCACCCAGAATTTTACCTGCCTTGGTCGACACGAGAACAAATCTAATCGCTACCAATGGCAGTGTAATCACTGCACTAATGAACGTTCTCCGAGAATGTGCATCGAGAACTGAGATAATTGCCCAATCAAACATATTATCCAAGTCAAGGAATGCCCGAACGCCCTGCCGAGGTGCGAAAGACAGCATTAATTTATCTTGCAGGAGAAAGAGTCCTTGATGGCGCGGTTTATAGCTGGGATGAGTTTGATAAGCTGGAACAAGGTATATCACCACTCACAGAGGCCGAAAGTGCAAGTTTATTCATTGGAGAGGCCGGG
>KQ962208.1:0-28505 GCA_001563735.1 Leucoagaricus sp. SymC.cos | reverse complement strand
AACACCTCCCAAACCCAACACACACAACGACCAACCACATCCGGCAAAACACCAGCTCACCAATACACCTACGTCGGCGCTCCGAATGTAGGTGGTAAATCATACTACCCTAATGCACCCCCAACGAGAACGAGGAAGAAGAAACGCGTAACGTACGCTGCTCCGCCTATGCCTAAATCGGGTTTATATCCTACAAAGATTGGAGCGAAGGTTCAACATGAGATATATCATTTTAGGAATACGACGGGTCCTTTGATTCCTAAGGAGCCGTTTGAGAGGTTGGTCAGGGAGATCGCGCAGGATTATATGGTGAGTTCTTTAATGACGATGTTTATTGCTCGTTGTTGACTTGTCGGTCGGTTTATTTGTAGGACAATGTCCGGATGACACCGGGCGCTATCCAGGTTATGCGTGTGGTAGCCGAGGACTTTCTCGTTCGAGTGTTTGAAAATACATGGAAGCTGACGCTTCATGCAAAGCGGGTCACTCTTCTCCCTCATGATATGAAATTGTATCTTCAGTTGATTTTAGAGTACGAGCCGTTAACCCATAGTCCTGATGACAAGTACTTCGGTGGTCCCATCATCACGTAGTTGTACTTTCCCAGCAGTCTCGTAATTTTCAATATCATTCTTGTGATCTTCGAGTTGGAACTACGGGACGACTCCAACATAGGGAGCCATTTACACAGCAACTACATACATACCAAACAGCGCAGCTACGAACGACACCAGCACCGTAATCACACGCGAATGATGATCGCGGAGACTACATGCGCTCGAGGAAGCACCTCTGGCAGAAGGCGAAGGCGTCGAGCTCGCCGAAACAGTAGCCGCAGTCGAAGCCAACGTCGGAGAAGGCACAGCAACACTCGCACCATTAAGGTTCAAAGCATTGCTCGACAACTCAGCAAACCCAACCGAAGGTGGCTCATACCGGAAAACGGAGTACACATTTTTCTAGATAATGTTTCACAGAGTCAGGGTTGACGTTGTCGTCACCACGGAGGTAGACGCACGAGGAAAGTGTCTCCGATAATCCAAGGTGGTGCAGATCCACCACCAGAAAGCTCAAAGAAAGCTCCTAAACATTCGCCTTGGTCCAACTCGGACAACTTGAAATCGTCAGGGCTAATCGCCCATGTTCTGGTCGAATTTCCGAATCCCAGTTGTACGGTAACCGAAGTATCGCAAGCTAGGTAGGAAAGAGAAAACCATGAGCGAAAAAAGGAAAAACAGGAACGAATGTCGACTCAACGATATATGTAATAGCCCTCGAAATTCCCGGTACCAGCTTGCGCACCGGGAATTTGGTTGAAAATGGCCGCGATAGCTTGGGATGGTCCACCGACGAGTGTCGTGCCGGTGTCGATCGCGGCGTAGGATGCGCGTCCGGATGGTAGACTAACCGAGTTCCCATTTACTAGGAGGTCTAAAGCAAAGGAAAGAATCAATATTGCCGGCTGACGAAACCAAAGCGAATGACAACTGACTACTCAAAGGAAGAATCCAATATGTACCCTGCGATGGCAAAGCAACATAATCAATATCTCCCGTATACAAGCTCGTATTCGTGAACCCTAACCAACCCATCCATCAATAGGAAGCACCTCTGGCAGAAGGCGAAGGCGTCGAGCTCGCCGAAACAGTAGCCGCAGTCGAAGCCAACGTCGGAGAAGGCACAGCAACACTCGCACCATTAAGGTTCAAAGCATTGCTCGACAACTCAGCAAACCCAACCGAAGGTGGCTCATACCGGAAAACGGAGTACACATTTTTCTAGATAATGTTTCACAGAGTCAGGGTTGACGTTGTCGTCACCACGGAGGTAGACGCACGAGGAAAGTGTCTCCGATAATCCAAGGTGGTGCAGATCCACCACCAGAAAGCTCAAAGAAAGCTCCTAAACATTCGCCTTGGTCCAACTCGGACAACTTGAAATCGTCAGGGCTAATCGCCCATGTTCTGCTCGAATTTCCGAATCCCAGTTGTACGGTAACCGAAGTATCGCAAGCTAGGTAGGAAAGAGAAAACCATGAGCGAAAAAAGGAAAAACAGGAACCAATGTCGACTCAACGATATATGTAATAGCCCTCGAAATTCCCGGTGCCAGCTTGCGCACCGGGAATTTGGTTGAAGATGGCCGCGATAGCTTGAGATGGTCCACCGACGAGTGTCGTGCCGGTGTCAATCGCGGCGTAGGATGCGCGTCCGGATGGTAGGCTAACCGAGTTCCCATTTACTAGGAGGTCTAAGGGAAAGGAAATAATCAATATTGCCAGCTTACGAAACCAAAGCGAATGATAACTGACTGCTCAAAGGGAGAATCCAATATGTACCCTGCGATGGCAAAGCAACATAATCAATATCTCCTGTATACAAGCTCGTATTCGTAAATCCTAACCAACCCATCCATTAGTCAACAAACACAAAAACATGAAAGACAAAAGAACCCACCCATATCAAACGAACCCCCAGCCTCCAACTTCTGAACATCCGACGCATTATTATACCTCGTCAAATGAAACGCCATAACACTCTCATTCCAAGCCCCTCCTCCCGCCAAAGTCTGCCAAAAAGGTGTCGCTCTCGACGAAGCAATCGTATCAAAAGCCAAACCCATCAATCCTGAGACAGGATTTTGTAATAATCCAGAAGAAACGGCATCACAGGTTGCAAAAACTTGATTGGGGACTGTGAAGCCTGCCATTTGTATTACGTCTTGTCCGAGGTTACCTTGAGCTTGACCGGACCCGTAGGTAATGTCGAATGGGATGGAAAGGTTTGTGTAAGTGCTACTTGAGGATGTGTCGAATCTGGGGATGAGGGTGCAGCCGGTTGTACAGTTTGCATCGGCCACCCAGAGATCTCTGGAGAAGAAGTTGGGGTTAGAAGAGTGGAGGTGTAGTGGGAGGTACGGAACGTACGAGGAACCGGTGTCGAGGATGACGTTGAACGACGTTGGAGGCGTTCCGATCGCGACTGTACCATAGTAACTAGACGCGTTCCTATGAGTCCACTGCATACATCGACGACGAACAGAGCAAAAACTCACCTCGAGTCTCCTCCCTGATTAACAATCCTAAACACCAAAGTCAACCCATCTTGAACATTCCAGATATCATATTCGACACAGAAACTTACAAATTCGTCCCAGTAGCCCTCTTTTCCTTCTTCTCCTTCCTTTGATGTACCGACCCACTCTTCGTGTCCCCACCACCACCACCACCACCACCACCACCACTTCCACTCCCACCATACTTCTGACTCAACCCTTGTCTCTGCTGATACGCCCACTCCCCCCATTCCTCTTTCGTCTTCGACGAAGGTGATCGACGAATCAACGGAACCGACCGTTTAGCATTCGGACTTGACGGTGGCGAGGACGAAGACGAAGTAAACGACGATAAAGAGGAAGAGGAAGGGAATGGGAAAGCACTGTTGTTAGAGTCTTGATGAGATGGAGGGTACGGATATGGTGTGCCGGTGGTCAGAGACGCTGCTTCGAGAGCTACGAGCGCAGCTGTTAGAACGACGTTTTTGGCGAGTGGTGTGTGGCCCATTTTTTCTTGGCCTGGTTTTTTGAGGGGATTTAGTTGAGAGGTGATTGGTTGCAAGTTTGGACAGATAGATAGACACAAGCACGGGAAGAGAGAAAAATTGAACGACCGAGAGAGAGAGGAACCAGTCCCTAGAAGAAGGCAAGTCTCAAACAACCTCGAGGAGTTTTTTAAGGAGAAACAGAGAGCCGACACGAGGTACGCAGAGATAGACAAACAGAATCAACAAGGGGAGAGCGAGGAAAGCGGAAAGGGAACAAGTGGAGTCGAGTAGCCCCGCAGCCGCGATCGAGGACTGGGCTAGTAGGTTCGGCAGGGAAATAGAGGGGAAAAGGGAGGGAGGGTGGAGAGAGGGAGGGCGGATATGATCAACGAAAGTACCAAGCGCAGGGCACAAACGAGGGGGCAAAGCAGATATGTACGCGTCTTTGTCAGATCACCGAGGGAACGCCACACAGAGAACTCGCACAGCGAGGTTGAAGAGCAGGAAGAATGGATATGATGAGTCTGAGAGAAACGTTCGAGGTCGATGGCAAACGGTGCGATTCAAGGACGTTTGGTGTGTGGACGCGGACGATTGAACTACAAGCCGAGGGAATTTGAAGGTTGACTGTGCGATGGGGTTTTGTTCATGAGCGAAGAGGGGTTTGTGTGTTGGAGCATATTTGGGAATTTGAGTTCAGACTTGGAGGTACGGGGCGGGGCCGGGTGTTTGAGAATGTGTGTACTTATCAAGAAATGAGGTAGTTATCTGTGAGAAAACCTCGCCTATCGGATATCCGGAGACTGAGAAGTCATTGTAGAACATTGGATTCCTGGAATTTTTCCCTTGGATGCATAAAGGCTATCGGTACCGAGAGGTTGTCCTTGCAAAAAGCACCGGAGCTATACTTGGAACTTGTCAATGACGCAACACTCGATCCGTTGATGTGATGCGAGAGCAAGACACCGGCATTTCCTGAAATAGAAAACTACATTGATCAACTTTTGTGGGCAAACGAGAAAACAAACACCTCACAGCAAATATAAATACAAAACGGATTCATTTCTGACATATCATGATCATCTTACGGTCACACTGTGTTGGTCCCAAAAGAAAATAAATCAATAAATACAACTAGGAGTACAATAGGATATCGACCAAAATAAAACCGAAGAGAAAATCTATGATCGCTCGCCGCGAAGTCTGCGAGCAAGAGCGAGATCTTTGGGTTGGATTGTTACACGCTTAGCATGGATAGCAGCCAAGTTGGTATCCTCAAAGAGGGAAACAAGGTAAGCCTCAGCAGCTTCCTGAAGAGCCATGACAGCAGATGATTGGAAGCGGAGGTCGGTCTGGAGAAAGAGTTAGTGATAGCTCGAGTCATCTCATCAGAACCAGCTCACCTTGAAATCCTGAGCAATTTCACGAACGAGACGTTGGAAAGGGAGTTTGCGGATGAGGAGCTCAGTCGACTTTTGGTACCTCCTGATTTCACGGAGAGCAACAGTACCAGGGCGGAAGCGATGAGGCTTCTTCACACCACCAGCTGCCGCCTATCACTCATGTCAGCGAGCGAAGAAGAGAAAAGACGAAGGCACCTACGGCAGTCTTGCGAGCAGCAGAAGACTTGGCAGCGAGCTGTTTACGGGGCGCCTTGCCACCAGTAGACTTGCGAGCAGTTTGCTTTGTGCGGGCCATTGGATATGCGAGTAAGATGTGACGGTGGTAGCGGTGATAGTGAAAAATGAGATGGATTTGCGAGCAGTTTGCTTTGTGCGGGCCATTGGATATGCGAGTAAGATGTGGTGGTGGTAGTGGTGATAGCGAAAGACAAGATAGGGAATAGCAATCAGAAAGGCGTGTGCCTATATACAGTCGCGTCCGCGACACGCACGTGATGTGCACGCCATGATTCAAGTCACCCCGAATCAACAAACGGGAAATGGGACACAGCCACCACGCGGTGATATATAGACACATGCTAGTCAGTTAGTACATTATCGTGCTTCTTGCAACTACCACACACACTTCTTTTTACACCCACCAACTTATCACTTTATCTACATGTCTGGACGTGGAAAAGGTGGCAAGGGCCTCGGCAAGGGTGGTGCCAAGCGTCATCGCAAGATTCTTCGTGACAACATTCAGGGTGTGTATTCAGCAGCTTGGGCTGGTGTTTGGGACTTACGGGACTTCAGGTATTACGAAACCCGCTATTCGCCGGCTTGCTCGACGTGGTGGTGTGAAGCGTATCTCTGGTCTGATCTATGAGGAGACTCGCGGTGTTCTCAAGATCTTCCTTGAAAATGTGCGTACTTTGGACTTTATCAGCAACACCTTCCTGACAACAACCTCAGGTGATCCGTGATTCAGTAACATACACTGAACACGCGAAGCGCAAGACTGTAACAGCACTCGATGTTGTCTATGCTCTTAAACGATCAGGGCGCACGCTCTACGGTTTCGGTGCTTAGATATTTTTACATTTTGGGACTTGATTGTAGTGATACTGTATTATATTTATTGGCTTTCTCAGTGATGTGAATGTGTAAGGCTCCCGTCGATCCTCCGCTCCGACATAAAGCCCTATTGCTTTCACCGGGATTTCGCCGCAGGATATAGATGGGGAGGATGTTAGGGCAGCGTTGCTGTGCAGAATGCCTGGTCCTCTCCCCACTGAGATTCTCACATGCATATTTTCCTGTCTCGACGCAGCCACCCTCGCCAATGTTGCGCGGGTTTCCCACCGCTTCAATGCCGTCGCCGAGTATCTGCTCTATTCCCTCGTTGCCGTTACGGATGTCCTGTCCGACCAGCGGCATGTCCCACAGCGCACTGTCGGCTGGGTAGAGGCCATGCTCAGGCGTCCGCATCTTGCAGACTCGGTCAGGCGTGTGCAGATCCGCTGGGCTGCCGAAATATGCTCGCCGCCCACGCCTCTTTTGCTGCCCATCTGCGACCAGCTTTCCCTCGCCATCCGGACCCTTGTCGGCCTTGAGCACCTCGAGCTCTTCCTTGGGCCCGCCAACTTTGCGTCGCTTCCACGGGAGAACATCCACGCGATCGAGCGCGCTGTTTTTCTGTGTTCGCTCCCAGCCCTGCGCTTCTGTTCGCTGGGCGCAGAATACAGAAAGGGGATACAGCCATACACTGCTCACATCACCTCCTTTTTCGTCCACACACCCTCTCTGCGCCACCTCCGACTCTCTGATCACCATTCCTACCTCAATCTGCCCTCTGCACCCCACGTTCTCCCCTTCCTCCAGACCTTCCGTGGTTCAGCTGCAGCGGCGGCTTCTGTGCTTCCTGGTCGCCCTGTTTATTATCTCTCTCTTATCGGTCAGGACTCTGACGTGAGCAGAGAAAATCTGACGCGCATGACAAACACTACGACGCCGATACGCTCCCTCGATCTCTCTGCCATCTCTTCCCGGCCTGTCCTTCTTCGCAACGTCTCCGAATTCCTCCCCACGCTCGAACGCTTACGCATCCGACTCGCACTTCGTCACACTCTCCACTACGCTCTTTCTGGCGTCGTGAGTCTCTTTTTCACCTTGATCGTTTCTATTAATAACATTGTCGCTGACTGTTCCTCATTCCTTATATGCATCTAGAGTCTCCTCGTTGGCCTTTCTTCTGTTCTGAATGCCTTCTCCAACCTCATCTACCTCGACCTATCTCCTACCGAAGGCGGTCGTGCCAACCCTGCCGATGAGAGGGTTCTGTGTACAGAGTACAGCCGTGCTTGTCCCTCTCTCAGGACCATCGTCTTCCCTTCTCAAATGGTGTGGATTCAAGACGACAGCAACGCTAATCAATGGTTAATGACTGGACCTCAGTGAGCTCGGCGCTTTTCATCTCGTGGGCGGAGGGCGGCTTGATGAGATTGTGGATGATGATGTCGGCGAGCATCATCATCATGATGTTGGACATGCCGAAGACGATGAGCACGCTGCTTCTATCTGCTTCTAGAAGCTCAAATTTCCCCCTTTTTCGCGGCTTACGGATGAACTAGACATGGTGATTGATCGCTTCGTGCTTATTGCCTTATTTGAGGAAGGTCTTCGGTGGACATTCTTCTTTCATCCAGAGGTTCGATGTTTGACCGTGGAACCATTAGCTCGTGTAGAGTCCTATACCGACCTACCACAGAAAGGCCGGGGTAAAAAGAACGCGTTCATCTCAGACACCAAACTCAGGAGGAGTGTTCATCCACTCTGTACGCTAATTAGGAAACAAATGTCGGGTTACGGGTTCAACAGCAGCAAATGCAGAAGGCGAAGTTCCGTGGCAAGGGGCATGGGCAGAACAGACCAAAAACCACACCACTTCCAATTAAACAAACATCCAAATTCCCCGATTTCGTATTCCGGTTCACACATATTCCACGCTTACGTATGTGCACCCCAAAAATCTTTTGCCAATACCCAAGGAAATCACCCATGGGTGTGTGTGTGTCGTACCTGTTCCATGTCCGTGGGGTGCCTTTGCTCATTCGAAAAAGCGGTGTGTGTGTATTGTGGCATCATTACATGTGCGTTTTTTGGGACAGTCCCCGGCGACTCTTTGGGTTCTTTTCTTTCGTCCTGCTCCTTCTATCCCCACATACGAGCCACCCACGATCCTATTAACGCCACACTGCGGCTTTGATAACGGCACTGCTCCTCGTCCTCATTGTTGACCCACCAACAAGCGCCTTGCACCGTCACCGAAAGAAATGCTTTTTTTTCGGTCGCCGGTGACTTCCCGGGCTTGTTCCCTGGACATCGCATTCCTAACATCAGCTATCACATAAGGATTAATCACGGTACTTGTGTATGTATTGGCGAGTTGGCCTGTGGCCACGGGGTCTGATGAGGATTCTCCCGTCCGTTCGTTGTTCAGTAACCCTTGGTGCCTGGCTGGTGCCAAGAGTCCAGAACATTACGATCGGTTTCTCATTCGTTTCTCAATGCTGCTTCTCTGCTTGCTTGTTTGCTTGGTTCACATTCGTTGTAACGCTCCCCCCCTTCCTTCTTTCGTGATTTAAGTCTCCCCCTGATGGCCTTGTTTCGTTCTATTAACTCAAGAGACTTGCGAAATCAGTCACTTTTCTCCCTCATCACTCTTCACATTCTCTCGGTTCTGGGATATTTGCACACTTTTTTTTCATTCGCTCTCCTCTACCAATGCACAAACTCATTTATCCATGCTTTCAATGACCAGTTCCTTTCCATTTAAATTTCTCTAATTCCCGCAAGATGATTCGGTCTCCCGGTCGGGTTACAACTTACCATCAAAATCCGAGTCGCTGTTTCGCATCAAGTATCATGTCATGTCATGTCATATGCTGCTATAATCTCTATTGCCCATGCCCTCTGCCCCATTGTGTTGTTCTGTTCTTTTCGCGATGATTAACCTAGGATCCCGCGGTGACTATACCGTTGGCATCCGTGTCCGTCTTGTCTTGTTTCTCGTTCCTTTATGTGTGTATGTTCATTCGTTCAAGTTAACTGCAGTTCGCCGAAAGGAACCCTCCCCCCTATCGTTTTCGGACACTCATATGGCGAACTTCGTTATCGTGCAGAGGGACCGGTATCTTACATATTTTGCCTATCGTTTGTCTCTCACATTCTGTTCCATTCTTCTTTCTTTTCTTAGTACCGCTCTTTGGAATATTTACTACTGCCTTCATTTAGGTGGAAGCGTTGTGTTCATCTCATTTCGGCTGATATAGGCGTGTATATTAGAAAAGGGGGGGGATAAATCTCTCCCTGGCTTGAGGTCTGAGTCGCTAGACCAATGTTGTGTTCATCTCATTTCGGCTGATATAGGCGTGTATATTAGAAAAGGGAGGGATAAATCTCTCCCTCGCTTGAGGCCTGAGTCGCTAGACCAGGTTTTTCCTCAGCCTCCGACTATACCGGCGCCGGCAAGGCTCATATCGCTTGTGAGCACACGCACTACTAACCCACTAATTATCAACCACTCTTTTCTCCTTTAGTCCTTCTCTGACTTAGTGACTCTACGAAGCCGCCGGTGAGTAAGGGATCACTGTATCGTGTTGGTTTTGTATTCAAAAGAAGTACAACTGACGATCATCGTGTCAGAACTTTTTTGTGTGAGCTTTTGGAAGGACTTGTGATGCTCTTTCGGATACACGCCAAGCTCGATTAGCTGAGAGTGTTACCTTCGCCTTGAGGAAACTCGTCGGCCGTAGGTTACACTCTCAAGCCTTCGTGAAGAATTAACACATCACTCTCTTGTTCGTGCCTTGACCAACTATCCGAGATAATCACACATCCATACATGTGTCTTATTGGTTACTGACTCCCCCCCCCCCTTTCCAACGAACCCCCTTCGAGTCTCCTCTGGATTTTTACTCTGGAGATTCTCCGGACGTATACCAAAAACAAGTTTAACATTATAACAAAACGGAGTAAAAAACCTATCGCTGTTACTTATGGATCAATATTCGTATCACAAAGATCAATCTAACAATCTCTTCGCATCAATTGGTATTGCCAATTTGACCTGGTTTCGCCTCGTCTCTCTCTCGACTTTCGGCTCTCGAGTCCGAGTCCCCCCCCTCCCTCGCTTTTCCCGTGGCCGCTTTCCTGAAGGGATGGGGAAGAATTGGAGTTGATTAGATAACTCCGGAATGTGCGTGTGCGCGCTTACTTGGCTTCGGAGGTTCGGACCAGGTATCTTTAATGCTGAATGGGGAGTGGATTCACCCGAATAAATGACTTGAATTCTGAACTTCTCTTATATGATTCGGAAGGAGGGGATTGTTGTCGTAAAACTCAATAGTTATGGCTTCGCTATACAATTTCTTGGAGTTGTTTGCCCTTCGCCCTTGGTCTTCGGCTCAGGTTTGATATTCGGTCTTTCCGATTATCGCGCATATACTTGAGATGAATGCGTTTGCTCGTGTACGTCTGGTTTTGAAATGGTATACATAGATTTGTGGTGGATGGCAATGCCTGGATGACTGTGAAAGTACTCTGTGAGCTCAGGGGTTTATAGTTTGTGGATGTACACGCCTTGCCATCGGGTTTCCCCTGTGTTCGCAAGTTCGTGAACGGCCGTGATCGAAGAAGAAAAGAGATGTCAACGGTCTTCTTCAACGTCTTCCATTAGAATGTACCACAAACTCGTCCGTCGGCAACGCTATTCCTGGTTCTCCTCCGCAGTTCGCTTTCCCCCGGAGATGCAGGGCTCAAGCCTACAGAATAAGAACACGAACTTGAGGGAGTAACACCGACTTTCTTCAAGGGCCTGCGATCCTGGTTTGCTTTCGAAGTCTTTCGTGTTGTAGATCTCTCCTTTTTGGAATTTAGGGCTCGGTGTTCTACTTTGTATTACCTTCACTAATCTGGCCGCACGACTTTGCCTCCCTTTCCCTATTGTAGAGACGCTCGCAATTTCATATACGAGAAACAAGGTTCGAAAATGTCATTGACGTATTAGTCTCGCTAAAACCACGGGAAAATGACAAAGAGTGTCATGGTGCCGTTGCGTGCAGTCTTCCATCGCAAACGTTCTTGTCCCTGTCCCCTACATATATTTATTATACATCGAAGCTGAATCGAGTATTCATCTGTTGTCTACAGCGAGGTGATCGTCTCTGATGTCAGTAGACAAGAATATTTGTTCTCTCACAGTAGCTTTTAATAGCTCACTCTTTGATCGAAGAGAACAGACATGTCGTTAATTAGCTTGTGATGTGGCTCGTGTTTTTCCAGGATTTATCCGTATCGCAACTCGAGTCCTTGAGCGTCGCTTTCTGCTCGACATAGATTTAGCTCGTCTCGGAGATCAAACGTTGTTGACATACTCTAGGACTTGAGCTTGATAGTGACAGCAGCGCAACAGCGCACTGCCCTCACTGAATTCATGACCTGCAAGGGAAGGCGTCAAATGCAAAGGTGCATTATCTGCGAAAGACATTTCCGAAATCAGTTGTACTGCACTTCAATGCATGGGAAGATAAGGTATGGAGTACCCCTGTCCTGGAAAGGGGTCGGACGTTATATTATGGCTGTCATTGAACCTACCGCTCAACATGATCGACTCGTCGTCGCTATGACCACGCTGCTATTGGGCAACCCACTCTGCATTTCTGTTTCTTTTATCTTTCTCTGGTTCGAGCGGCGCTTGGGAGAAGACAGACACCCCAAACTTAAAAACTAACGGCAATTAACCAGCGCTGAGCTCGATGGTAACACCAGTACTCTTTTCGCGTCCTTGGCAAAGTGAATCTTAAGTAAATTGTTGGAAGAACATATTTCCTACGCATGATTCCCTTCGATATAGGGGAAAATGAGATATGAGATCTGCCTCTCCCAGAAAGGAGGATAGAGTCTACAGGGACCGATTACCGCAAAGTATTCCGATGTTCTCAGTCGCATGATCGTTAAGGTGATATCAGCAGCTGCATCCAGATCTTTCGCTCTCAAAAGCTCGGCAAGCACACCCCAAGTCACTTTGGAATCAGAGCTCCAGTCGACTGTCCAGGGTAAATCCTCTTCACTAGTCACTGCAAACTGCTTGAGAGCATCCCACTCGGAGACTCGCAAACCCTAATAGTATGATTAAGACCCAGTTCTCTGATAGACTCATTGAGTAAATTTCCGCTTACGGTCAGGTCGATGTGGTTATTTGGTGCATAGCAGGCCCAACCTCTCATCAGGACACCACGAAACATAGCGTCGACACCGGTTTCGTCGAGCATGGCAAGCGAGAACTGCCTCACGACAACATGCGTACGAAGTGAAATGGGTGCCTGCATAATGAAGTGAAGGTTGAGTCAGACGAATTAGTGCCAGGCCGAATGAACTTACATGATGCTTGCAGAACCAGTAATACAATTTCGAAATGGAACCCAAGCTGCGCGGAATCTGAATGATCGGGGGAGCTAGGTCATGAAAAAGTTGAATTGTCTCCGATATGTCTGGGGATAGACAATAGGGTAAGATGCAATGACACGAGTGAACGTCATGGCAGTAGTCCACCAAAAGCTCCAACCATTTTGATTTGGCTCTGCGAGCAAGGCGAAGTTCGAACTCGGGGACGGAGACAGTAGAAGTGAGAGGCTCCCAACTAAGCATCACACGTCCTGCAAACTCAGATCAGTGGTAAGACCATCGGAAAAGGGAGAAACCCAACCAGGTTGATACATTGCTTGTTTTGCAATTCTGCAATAGCCATGCCAGATCCTCAGAAGCTCATCGTCCATCGAGATGTGATATATGCTAGAGCGATCTTCATCTATTAGGAAATCCGCAAAAGACACATGTCGAAATCGAACACCATCCTCATGGGCTTTCTCGGGGGTCGGGATCATGAGAACCGAATGAAGTTTGCGGAGAGCACCATAGGCGGTGTGTGGTCTGAGCTGAAGGATATTACAGACATCAAGGAGATATGCTGCATTGGGGTTTTCGGAATCTTGGGGGGGTACAGCGCAGGTATGAAATGTTTCCTTTGCAAGGATGGAGAATCCAAGAATTGACTTGGCAATTGGGAGGAAGTTGAGCGGGACATCAGACATAATCAGGGCATATAGTATGTCGAGGAGCCGAAAAGGGTTCATCTTCGCTCTGCCAGAAGAGCTCTTGGCTTTTTTCCCGCTTTGCTCGATGAGGGACTTGATGTATTCCAATCGGTGAACCGGGTCTTCTTCAGCGATATAAGCGGTCAAGGTCGAGGCAAAAGTAAACAACCCCCACGAGGTAACAGCCAACCCAACGATATCAACTTCAGAGGGCCAACGACGAGGTAGCATGTCGCCATAGTGCTGGTGCATGCGGGCAAACTCAGTGCGAAAATAGATTTCGGCACTCTTCGAGGCTTCTTCGGTGCCTATAGGAATCTCTGTCTTCCAGAAATTTGAGACCCTTTCCTCGGTGAGAGAAAAAGGCGCCTTCAAATGTATTTCTTCTCGACTCGAAATAATCCAGACAAAAGGTGTCGTCGCAGAATGATGAAGGACGGACTCTCGAATGAGGCCAATAACTCGGCATTGGTCGGGTTCGCTATTGACCTCATCGATCCCATCCATCATCACAACCCAGGGCCCTGCATTCGCCGCAGCACGAGTGTTAAGGAAGGGGAGAATGAAGAGTCGCTTGAACTGCTCATCAAGCGACTTGTCAAGGAAGCCGGGATCAGCCGTTAGATGGTCAATTAGAAAACGTCGATATTCTGGGTTGACTGTTGCAAAGTTGTAGGCAAGAGTGGTGAAGATTTTCTTAGAATTATCACGTTTATTCAAGCGTGAGAAGAAGAGCGTTGAGCAGGTCAAAATGGGTGAAATGGTTTCTGCGAGTGTTTGTATTATCGCAGATTTTCCGACTCCAGCTGGTCCATACAGCCAGATTATCCTCGTTCCAGAATATACGTGAGTTTGAAGTTCATCAAGGAAGCGCGTTCGGGTGCCTGTATGACATCGTGGAGGATCGTCGCGATCCCGGGAGTCGAATTCTGCTCCTGCTAAGACATAGTCACTTCGCATTTTCTCCAAAACTGTAGAAATCATCAGAAATAAAGGACGGTACTATACTTCGCAATCACCGACCATTGGAGTCCGCGTTTTGACGAAACTCAATTCGATCTATATGTTCCGCCATAATTGGGTTGTGAATCGAGAAGTTGCTGGCATTCTGGAAGAAGCCGATTTGTTGTTGCGGATTGGGCAACGAAAGTGCTAGGACGCCATCAGTCTGGGTTACGGAGAATCTTGAAAACACTCACCATGGCTAGAGCTATCCATTCCTGTGTCTCGAGCTACTCCTAGAGTATCATATATTGAAGCTTGGGGAGACGCTTAGCTCCTCACAGTATTTGAACCTGAGTGATTGGGGGACAAACTTGGTATATCGCCAGCATGCGCGTTGGTTGTCAGCATGGCGCTAGACAAAATTGAAAGTTCTTGTGACGCAGTATCCGGGATAGGTGGCAAGTCTTTGTCCCTAGATGTAGTGAACGGTTTCTTGGTGGATAGTTGTGCCCCTGTTAGACAGCGGTACTATCAATTGCGAACAAGTCACAAAACATTTTCAGGCAGGATAACGCACCTTGGCGAGAACGAACCGACGCGGGACCAAGTAGTGAACCGCTTGGTAAAACTGCGAAATATACCTAGTCAATCACCACAAGTGGGTTTTCTGGTGAATGGGTGCATACCGGAGCTACTGAAGCCATTCGTACTGGGAGAGTACTGTGGTTTTTCTTGGGAGCGTAAGGGCGGCATCGTCAAATTCTCGACAACAAAATTTCTCAGAGGGATATCTTGAGTCGAAGGACTGTACCCTTGAGATTGAAAGACAAGGAGAAGGCGGAAGTTAGGTGTCGTGTCCCGAAAGTCCGAAATGCAACTGACCAGGAAGGGAACAACTATCATCCGGGTACAGACAGGGAAAGATTTTACGAAAGACCCGCTTGAATGCGACCATGTTCGAAGTGGAAGCTCTGAGCTGGAAGGAGGAAGGGACGGTACATGCACCGAACCGCGTGTCTCTGAGAAATATAGCCTGGACGGGCGCTCGATTGGAGAAAACAAGAGCGTCTACAGCATAAATGCTCCCTTATCTCCCAAATCAGCTTTGCGAAAGCCATTTGTAGGCTGGAGTGGAACAGGAGCATTAAATGGAGTGCAAGGAAAAAATGAATGAGAGGTCGTGGGCATCGTGAGTAGACTCCTTTACTGGGAGATGATCAAAGAGTGTGGCTTCGTTCCTCTGCGGCACGAAGCAAACACAACAGTTTCCGCGGGGTTGTGTGTATCAGAATCATGTGAAGACTGGATAGAAGACAAAGAACTTAAGGGGTTGGCACGATACCTGCCTATTGATGGGGCTGAGGGATCCAGAGGAATGGTTCGCCAAAACAGTCCGAACGTGACAGTCGGAAGAAGGGTGATGAATAGTGCAAGAAAAAAGGATGAGAAGAACAATATGTTCATTCGGCGGGCCCTTGTAAAACCGGAATCCACGAAACAAATAAAAGCTGAGACGATGCACGCGGTGATGTGCAAAATGAGAGCGTGTAGGTTCCAACGTTTGGGCAGCGTTCCTACACCTGTTGGACAAGAAAGGCGCCCTCATGTGGTTCAACTTGAAGTTCGCGCGTTCTATGTTGTCAGGTAACTTAATGTTGTCACGATCATTTTAGTAACGGCCGTAACAGAAAGTCAAACGACAATTCGAAACCTCATTTCAGATCGACAACTAAGTCCATTTACAGTGTACATAGCTACGTGCGAGGGTATTTCAATCTCCACCTGAATCCTTGTAACCAAACCAGACGACGTATGGTCCTGAGAGCAATCCAGGTATTCTATGAATAATCCAGCCTGGAATAGCAAGCCATAATTCAAGAAATTCACAGATGACTTGTTCACTGCGGAGTTCAGAGACGACGAGAACAGCGGTGTGATTTGGTGTGGCGAGAAAGTCAATCGTTTCCACGAGCGAGGGAAGCAAGGATGGATGATATATACAATCAATGGCAAGGAGCAGGTCGATCGATCCATCAATAGGAATGGACGCTTGACGACGGTTGTGCGGTGTGTTCTTCAGCGCAATCCAATCAAGCGGTTTGGCATCGATGTTTGGCATATTTGCAGTGGAGGCTGAGAAGTTCATGCTGACATTCTTCTGAATCAGCGGGATGAGCTCTGGGATATCGGTCGCCGTGTACTGACGGCAAAGAGGAGACAATAATAAACTCAAGACACCTGTCCCAGCCCTGTGACCTCGCAGTCAGACACTAGGCTCGGTCCTTGGACGAGGACATACCCTAGCTCGAAGATGTGTTGACTCTTGAGCTTCTGAAAATCAAACATTGACTCTGAAGTGGGAAGGTGAGCATCCTGCAGTACTGATCGGGCAAAATCCACGCTGAAGTATTGTAACATATCTAGCTTAGCTTAACGGTCAAGTCACAAGAAAGTAAATGCTCGCACCTCGCATACCACAGTACACTTCCAGTATCCCCTTTGCGGCTCCTTAAAGCAGTTGTATCTTGTGCAACCTCAACTTCGACGGTTTTGTCGGGGATCCGTTTCACGCGATTCCTCATGAGCCTAGCGCGGGTTTTCTCGCCCTTGGCATTAGCGTCAAAGGTGTCTGAGTTAGCGACCTCGCCACCTCGGAGCTCAATTGACAATGTTAGGATGTTCTTCCGTGAATCTACATGCCCAAGGCCACGGAAAGATTGGTTCGAGTCCTCTGTTGGTTTTTGGGTCTGCAGCTCAGAATACAGAACGAAAACCTGTTGAGAACCAACGGTGAGAAATGAAATTGCTGCATTGAGCAAACGTTGACGCACCTCCTCATCCGCATCCAGAACTCTTTCTGAGTTCTGAGGTAACATAACAGCACCCACAGCCTCGAGTTGGGGCTTCTCACCCCTTTCCGAATGCGTCAAGGACATCGACTCTGGAACTGACTCTACGAGTTCGGGTAGTGGAAATTGGGCAGACTGGCGCATGTTTTTTTCTTTAGCACAGTCTCCAAGATTTTGTGTAGCTATCCTAGCTCGTTCAAAGGGCCGAGGCATCAAAGCGAGGAGACGAATGAAGAAGCTTAAAGAGATAAATTGATCGCAACCAACCGTGTGACTGTTGTGGGATGTTGCTGCCTGCACCTTCGACGTCCATACCAGAGTTCAAGTTGTGATTGTGTCAACTATTATTCCCGCACATGAAGGCATCTCGACGATCAAAGCTGAAATCAGGCTGGCACAATAATGAACTGGCTATCGACGAACTCAAAGGAACAACTCATGCCATACGTGATTGGCGCAAACAGTCCTGGTGGCTAACATTGGCCGACCGCTTTCGAGTCTCATACAACCGGGCCACTGCAAAATGCCCCTTTCTGCTTTTCATAAAGTCTCCCCATCTACTCTTCGATCACAGAACGCACTGCTATGAACCCTCTCGTCATTCTCAGGCTACAACTACTCTTCTTGCTCAAAACCTCGGCCCTTTCTCCGTTAATTAGCTACATCACCTGCGTCATCGGTTTTGCCAAGCGGATTCTTTTCATGACATCCTCCGGCTTCTCGCAACGCACATATCTTCTTCCTCAGATAGTTCGAGTGGCTGTCAATTTTGCCCTCCGAGTGTCTCTAGAGATCCTCACTTTTCTTCCTCGGCAATTCATCAAGCTATCTTATGATATATGCACCGTCATCTTTCGCACTCTCCTAGAGGCAACACACGATCTCCTTCGAAAATGTATCCCAACTGCGACTTCTCTGAGAGTGCCAAAGGTCAGAACGCCAGTAATTGTCCTCCTACAGCGCGTTCTTGAGTGGACCTACCTCCTCAGTCGATGGGTCGAGTTCACGATCGAACTCCTTACACGAGAGGAGACGCAGCAGACCAAGACATCATCAGAAGGCGATGGATCTCAACGCGAGTTGAGGAGCTTCTCTCAAGCCCGTTCCATAGAGGCAGGGTGCGAACCACCTCGGAATGTTCCACAAAATACGAAAGCGGTCCCGCCAGCAATCCTTGCGATCAGAATACCATCTGTCAACAACCTGCTTACTCCTCCAGCCACACCAGATGCTAATTTCCCGAGAGAATTCGACCCTGGGAGCACGTTCTCTGTTTCCACAAGAAACAAGATTTCCGATTCGTCAAGCGCACGACCGTTTTCCAGATCGTCAGCCGCAAGTTCAACAACCGCTTGTGGTTCCGATCTTGTCATCAGAAACCCTCAGGAACCCATCAGTGACGATTTGACATCATTCGACTGCACCGATGAATTCATGAGTGCCCTTACTCTCGACGAAAGGATCGGTGAAGGCGCCTATGGTCACATTTATCGCGGTACAGGAAAAGGAGGCAGGTTGTTCGCTGTCAAGATCATGAAAACGGATGGCGTGTTAGACCAGGAGACTGCCTTCCAGGAGGAGATCAATGCCATGGAACGCGCTAGTGAATCGGATTGGGCTGCGAAATTGAGATACTGGCAATGTTCGGAACATGGCCTGCTACTCGCAATGGTGAGTCTGCTATTCTAACATCTGAAAAAGGCTAGTGATGATTTGTAGACCTTCTTCTCTGGTGGGACCGTCTATGATTACTCAAAGGCTCAAAGAACCTTTGAGCCTGATCTTGCTGTCTTCTGGACGGCGGAATTGGTAAGTATTGTTGTCTCTGTACCACAACATTTGTCTTATGATCTTGATTAGCTCCTTGCTCTCCATTCGCTCCATACTCTCGGCATTGTCCACCGCGACATTAAGCCCGAAAACATTATGCTCACTGCTTCTGGACACGTCAAAATTATCGACTTAGGCCTCGCTAAACTTTTTGATCACGAGTCTGTATCAAGAGAGGAATATCCTTTGTTCCATAGTCTGAAGCGAACGGGGGGAGATTTGTTCCCCCAAATCTGGGCTCTTGATACTAATCCTCACACTACGAACGAGGCTTTTGGAACTCAGGGCTTTGCACCTCCTGAAGTTTGGCAGCGCAAACACTACAGTTACGGCGTCGATTACTTCGCAATGGCTTGCGTCCTTTGTGAGCTTTTGACTGGAAAGGCGAGTCTCGCAATGCTGAACATAGTCGAGTAACAATCTCAATGATTCTCGCGCCAGCTTCCCTTCGCATATGATCCTGTGACGGACAACTATGACGTGATGACCATAGAGGTTGATCCTGATTATATTCTAGAAGAAGTACAACATGACTTTCTAAAGAAGGTTTGTGTGTCTTCGTTTCGTTTCACTTGTTCTCAACATAGCTTTACCTTTAACTCTTTCAACCCTAGGCCCTCACGTCGAACCCCGTGTTGCGTCCAAGTGTCTCTCACATGAAGAAGCACCCTTTGTTCAAAGACATGTGCGTTTAGATCTACTTAGACGTACTTTTGCCCGTGCTGATACGATTGCATCAATAGCGATTGGAAGGCCCTTTCGCGATTTGAACTCGACCCTCCCATGTCTTTCTAAATTGCTGTGGCGCTCGTGACTCAAGCTCAAGCTGTTTTTATTTCCCTAGGTTTTCATTTCTTTGAGTTCATATGTTCACGTCAGAGCTTTCTGATTTCTTACGCGATTGTTGTCATTCCCTGTTCCTAGCACGATCTACCATGGATATGATATCTCTTTATTTCCTTTTACCATTACCTTTGTACCTTTATATCTACTTAGCCCGTTGAATCAGCGATGGAATTTCTAGAACCACTTGTCTCCACTTACTACTCAAAACGCCGTTAGGTCGCCAATCTCGTTCATTCCGTCCATCTAAATCCTGTGCAGTGCTAAGTAGGCTCGTTAGCGTGGCCATGAGTGCAGCTTTAGAAACAAAAGGGCGGGATGGAGCCAATGTCATCGAGGACAAAAAGCCGTTCGTATCTTTAACTCTAGAAGACACACTCATTTTGTGGGTCTATTGTTCCTTTCCGAGTTATTTTTAGCGAAAACAATAAAGCCTCTCCCCGCAAGGAGAGGAGCGAAAAGGGTTAGCAATGTGTTTCAACCCTACGTGCCGTCTGATAAACGAGACGATTTGTCTTTCTCAACCAGCCACAGAGAACTCGGGTTGTAAATAAGAGGGATTTGTGTGTCCAAATACAAAACATACCAAGTTGGGGGAATTCAGTCTCAAAAGCCCTAGTTTCCAAAACGGGAACAGCGTTTGTGGGCGTTGTGCTGTGCGAGTGGCCCGGACCTGGAACTCCGTTTTCATTTCGCACAGGGCGTCAGTGCCATGTGTCTTTCTTGTTCGCTTTACTTGGATTCGTATAGCTCTTTGTACCTCGAACAAAAGGGGTATACAACATGGGTGTGCATGATTCTGCCACACAGACAAGATCACCGACAAAGTCTATGGCGGGTATATAATGGCCTTCGTGAGGACCTCCTTCGTTTCTTCAACGGCCTTCGCTACTCAGGCTAACCTCCTCACGACAAGTTATCCCGCTTACGAGCCTTTTCCGTGTCCCTCATCATATTTCCTCCAATCCAATCCAGTCTACCACCATAGTCTCCCTCACCAGGATTGTTTCAATTGAGGCGCTTTCCCTCAAACTCACATCATCTCGTCTTCTCAAATTATCACCCGATCCTCGTGTTCATCAAATCAAAATGTTGAACAGTGGTGCTCTTGCTGTTGCCGTCGTCCGCCGTCAAGTCATGATCGTCCAAGGTCAGTCGGAGTTTCCCTTTCACGACTTCCCCTCACATATTTTATTGACGGACGTTCGAAATCAACAGCCGCTCGCACTCATACCAAACGCGATAAATACCTGGACGTTCAAACCTACTCGCCTTTTGGAGACCGTGTTTTTCTCGCATCTGAAGTGCCTGAAGCACGCATCGCTGCTTCGGACGTCTTGAGCGTCTTTGACGCTCCTACGGATATGGAGACTACACCGGGATTGATTGAACTCCCGCCTCGAGCGTTTTCAGAGTACTTGGCCTATTCTGAGCGTCAGCAAAGGCAGCTACAGGATATGTGGTGTGCTTGGACTGCTAAGCACTGAAACAAGGGCATCTCTGTTCCTTGATTCGATCCCGCGTCTTCTATTCAGACTTGTTCCGAATGATGCGGTATGCATATCGCACAAGATTTGCCTTGTGTAGTGGCATTACCTCGTGGCTTTGTACTCAAAATCAGAGGGTTTTTTGGTTCTCGTCTCCTTATCCCCGCACGCTCCTTGTTACCTTTTTTCGTCATCACCATTGTTATTAGATATACCCAACAATGGGTGGTCTTCGTGGCCACCCTTCCATTGTAGCAATAGTTTCTTGTGTTCTTTGTATCCTCCCCCCGCTGTATTTCTAGTACTCTCTGTCTTGTATCGATTCGTTCAACACCCTAACTGGATATCCTTACGTACTTATCCTTATACTCAATAAATGACACGTTCATTTCTACCTGAAAATCATTGAAGCGTTAAGTGGCTATACAATATGAAGTGTCGGAATGTATCTCTCGGATGAGTTCGTAGAAGCGTATGTGGATATATGGCATACAACATTACGAGATATAAATAAGCTGTACACTACTTAAGAGGGGGGAAGAGTCCATAGAATGAGACGCTATGAGAGAAATAGTGTACAAGATCGCTTAAATATGAACATGACAGGTGGCGAGACAACAAAGGAGTAAAGGAAATGAAGTAATCAAGGACACCGAAGTTCTACTATCCGAAATCTTCATAAAGTTAACATTCAAACAGAATGATGAAGAAAGGTAAGATATATGCGATATGTTGAAGGAGAAAAGAATATTCAAGCCGCAGGTGTCGCATCAGGATCCCGATATACCTACGAAGGAAGAAGCAGGTTAGTAGTTGATCGGGCTTAAGGAGAGAGAAACTGACATTGATACCCCAAATATCTCCAACTTTCTGATCTACGACCTCATCATCGACCACCAGTCCCTCATCTTCCGTTACCGTCGACTCGAGTTTCAATCCCTGTTCATTGGCCAAATGCAATAAACAGATGAAACAGAAACTCGTGCTGATCTCGTCCATCTTATCCTTCGGGTATGTCTTTTGTAGACCTGACATGACCTGACTGAATTGACGCGCTTCTGATGGATTTGTGAGAGGCTGATCGAAGTCAACGTCCTATAAATTTAATGAAGTAATCAAGGACACCGAAGTTCTACTATCCGAAATCTTCATAAAGTTAACATTCAAACAGAATGATGAAGAAAGGTAAGATATATGCGATATGTTGAAGGAGAAAAGAATATTCAAGCCGCAGGTGTCGCATCAGGATCCCGATATACCTACGAAGGAAGAAGCAGGTTAGTAGTTGATCGGGCTTAAGGAGAGAGAAACTGACATTGATACCCCAAATATCTCCAACTTTCTGATCTACGACCTCATCATCGACCACCAGTCCCTCATCTTCCGTTACCGTCGACTCGAGTTTCAATCCCTGTTCATTGGCCAAATGCAATAAACAGATGAAACAGAAACTCGTGCTGATCTCGTCCATCTTATCCTTCGGGTATGTCTTTTGTAGACCTGACATGACCTGACTGAATTGACGTGCTTCGGATGGATTTGTGAGAGGCTTATCGAAGTCAACGTCCTATAAATCCACAGTCAGCACATACTCGATATCAGTGATATAAAATATCGACGTACCATCTCGTCTTCGTCTTCATCCTCGCTACCGTGTTTATCGGTCTTCTTCCGTGGCACAATGATATCCAGACCCTTCCAAATATTGTCCTTAAGCTTTCTAACATCCACCCTTTTCGCTTTCTTCGCATAGTTGACTGTTTCAGGACGAACACGCCGCTTCTGATACTGTGATGGACCAAGCAAGTCTTGATCCTCATCAGGGTCTTGTGGAAGACCATCGCCGAAGTCATCAAAGCCCGGTCCATCAAATCCTGGACCGTCGTCGTAGTCGTCTTGGAAGAATTGGGTATTGAAGGGAACATTGCCATCTCCATCTGATAGATCACAAACAGGTTAAGATACAATATTTGATGAGGAACGGTCGACGTTACCTTCGTCTCCGTCCTCGTCACCTCTGCGGCCGTTGGCCTGATCTGCAGCCGCTTGAGCCCAGAAGTCAGCATCGACTTCTCCGTCACCATTTTCATTGATCTTGGCCCTCCGTCCACGCATCCTGAGCTAATCATGAATCAGTGTCTGAGCTGAATTACGATACTCAGATTGAAATGCGAACCTCGAATTTGGGCTTTAAGAACAGCCTCACGAGCTGACGACTCGAGAAATGCATATCATCAGGTAACCGATGATCATTCTTCTTCTCTACAGTCTTCTTTTTACTCTTTCTGGCAGTCGCACCAGTTCCTGGCAGATTGATACTCTGCCCTTTGCCAACAGGAGCAAAGAGTTCTTTGCTGAGCTCTTTGAGATCCTTCTCAAGCGGTTTAGAAAAGTCGATAGTGAAAGCTTCTTTCTTTTCTTTCTTCTTGGTCTTGGTCGCTCCGGTGTCTGCTTCGGCTGAAAAAATATTATTTTTAATTCAAGGTTTTATGTAAAAGGGTCAAGGTGCACGTACGTTTACGGATGACCCTGCGCAGCTTCCAATGTTCGGGTCCTGCCCAGTTCTTCATGAAATTCTTATCGAAATAATCAAGAGCCCCATTCTCATCCGCATCAGCCATAGCCATGACCAAGTCTCTCTGATTTGGTGCGTTACGAGGATCGAAAGGCACATAAGGACCTGTGGCAGGTCCATCACCCTCTCCACTTGCGCCAACTGGGTCGCTACTTCCCATATAATCGTCGCCACCCATTCCACCACCGAAGTCATCTTGAACGGCATCTGCTCCGCTGAAAAAGTCTTCAACAGGAGGAGCAGGATAATTGTTGAAATCGTCACCGCCAAAGTTGTCGCCACCCATGTCAAAGCCTGGACCTCCGGTGTCGTCGTCATCGTCGTCGTCATCGACACCGATCGCGGAGTTGAGGTAAGATGAACTGTGGAATGAGGCATTGCTTCCTGCGAATTCGAAGCCGGCTAGGGAAGGTGCGATTTCTGTGCTCTCTAGGACGGAGAGGTCTGGGAAGAATTGGCCTGGAACTAGAGTTAGCTTGAGGCATAACAATGAGCCGATTGAAGAGACACACGTCGCAGGTCACTGATGTCGATTTCATTTACAGGCTCTTCCACCTTTTCCTCATCCTCATCCATTTTCCGCTTCGAGTCACTGGCGTCAAAGATGATCCGGAGCGCATCACTACCAACGCCTAAACTAAGATGGTTCATAAGGAGACCCTGAGCACCGCCTTCGTCAAAGTCGGCACAAGTCTTTTTGAACAATGGATCGACGTGAAATTCGAGGTCGAGCTTCTTTGTCTGTAGCTGTGTAGGGTCTTTGGCAAGAGTCGCCGCAGGCCGATGGGCTCGCCTTTTCTTTGCCTGTGTCGGGTCGGCGTCTGGATTGTCAGAATCCTCGTCTTCGTCGCCATCACGTCCATGATTCGCGAGATTGCTGAGGAGTTTGCCTGTCTCAGCACCGACACTGTCAACGCGACTCGTCCAGATTTTGACACATCCATCGAGGGTGGTCGAGGCGCGTTGGAAGTTTATGGAATTGTCCTCTTTATTCCGAAGCAGCGTCATGTCTGCGAAGTACTCAATGAGGGCGGTATTCCATGAATTGGCAGCATTAAATTTCTGCCAGGATGGATAAATGAGGTTCAGGTTCGAAAAAGGGGTTTAAAAACGCACATTATCGCTCGCCATCTTCATCCACTCCTCGAAATTGGAGTGCATAATCTCCGGAGAGATGTTCATGTCTGCTAGTGGAGGAAGAATGTTGATTTGCTGCTTTTGCCTGGAGGGGCGCGGCTCAGAGTTCTCCTGATCGACGGCATTTTCCCCGGGAGCTCCGCCCATTGCCAGGTCGTCGATCACTGTCAATTTTGTGCTCTTCCGTCTCCGTCTCTTTTCTGCCGCGTCATCGTTCAGGTTCACCGACTTGAGAGGCACCCGCGATGGGTCTCCATTCGTAAAGCTGCCATCTGGGTCGTGGTGCACCTCACTCAGTCGTTTCTTCAGGCTGGTCTTCTGGGGGCGCGGGGTTTCTTGCTCCGATTCGCGGTCAGTGTCGCCACCGTGGGCCGGCTCGTCCTCGATACGGACCCGTCGAGCTGCGGCCATTGAACTTGGTCCTCAACAAAGGAATGTGGCTGCACGTGATCGTAATCTCGCGACGCGTATTACTATTTCTGTGACTGTCACGACATCGACGCGTCGTGTTTTATTTAGACGATTCTGATCAATATTTTCCGCGTATTTCTTCCTTGTCTTGTCCTTATGTCCTCCAACGCGCTCGAATCCTCGCAGATGCAACCGACGCTCAGTCCTACTGAAGCGCTATGGGCGCATGTATTGCGCAAGGACAAACTCAGTCTCCAGCCTAGAAACCTGGACATGCCCCAGGTACCTGCTGCACCCGTGGATCGCAACGCGACGTCGACCCGGATATTACTCTATGACACCCAAGCTCGCCTAGAGCAGTTCTCCTCCCGCGCTGACGCAATGCTGAAAAGCATGCAGGATGCGAACTATCAGCTCAAAACTGTCGGAATGCTCTTTGAAAAGGATAGAGACACACTTACCAACGATATGATTGATCTCGGTATGCACTATCCTGACTATACGCGACCCGATTTTCACTTCGTCCCAAGTCAACAGAAGTCAGACGGAAATTCAGAAGACTATCGGAAAGCCCGCTCAGGAACCCCAGTTCTCGGCTTTTCAGGAGAAGATGGAACTTCGCGTCGAAGGTCTCAATCAACGGCTTGACGCCTTGCAGATGGTACACACATAGAAACGTGGATACTCGTCTCTAACGCAACCTGTAGTTCAACCAGACACATTGTCAAGCTTTAGAGACGCACTCTCAATTTCTCAAGAGCATACAGGATCAACAAAACGCTTTGCTCTCGGCTGTTCTGCCCCTCTTGCCTTTGGTTCAGGTGCTTCCTTCGCAAATTGATCAAATCAAAACGAGCATACAGGAAGCCACTTTGAATCTGACTTCAAATGTTGTAGCCCTCAAGCAAGATATTGTCGGTTCACTCTCTCAATCGCGGTCTGCTCCGAGTTCGAGGAAAAGGCGACTCTCTGGGCAATCTGCTACTTGCTCCCCCGTAACTTCCAAAAAGCCTCGGAGAGAATTACCTGTGTCATCCCCTCCTACTTCTACTGGCAGTGATGACAAAGTTACCAATCCCCAACCTCTGCACTCGAAAACACCAAAGCCTGCTCCAGTTCCGTCGCCTATTGTACCGAGGACAGTTCCCAGCCCTGCAAAATTAGTCCGTCAACGCTCTGTTTTCGCGACTCCCCAGCATAGGCCAGTCACGAATCTCACTCCCTCAGCCTTGCCTTCACGAACCATTTCCGCCAAAAATTCACCTTCTCTTTTGCTTAAACGTATCGTGTCACCGAGCCAGAAATTTACCTCCACCGCTGCACCTCAAACACTTGCCCTTTCACAACGTGCTCATGACTCGTCAAATCACTCTGCAGAGGCTTTGCTTCCGATTGTCTTCCGCCCCGTAGGGCAGACATTCAATACCTCACCTCAGCAGCAATCCCTGATTGGATATCCCAAAAGAGGTGCCAGACCTCGAGAACTTTCGACTTTGGCTCCTTCCTCCCACCCTTCGCCAGCCGCGAATACCGCGATGCATTCTAGGCAACTGAACAGTACGGCACTCAACGTACCATTGGGTTTGAGACAGCATCCAACATCATCGTTTGTTGTGGTCAATCGGATGACCAGTCGGCGTTCGCTTCCTGTACGTGTTCTGTTCATTTTCGTTTGTCTCAAGATGATCCACTGAACGTGATCAAGCGTGAGGGAAGAAGATTTATTCCTTTAGATGATGATGACGATGATGACGAAGAGCGGGGAGAAACGTAGGAGTTAGTGTAGGGGTGGGATGCTTTACCCCAGTGAACGTATGACTCATCAGCTTGCAGCTTGTGTACTAACATATTTTCCTACCTGAATCCACTCATGTAGAAAGAGTGATAACTTAAAAAACCGGCTGGTAAAGTCCCTGGCTGTAAACAGTTTGGCGTAGGCCTGCTGCGTCACCATCAAGAGCCATCAAATGATCGTTGAATCTGTTTCGATTAACTCTACTAAATGATAGGCGCTCATGACCGGTACCGGAGTTCGGCGGATCAGTTACTTAAAGGCACTTGAAAGTGCTTCCTCCTTCCTGTTCCCCCCTGCTTGTGAATGGCAAGCTCTGCGACAATCCCCGCCACAACTGAATCGACCGGGATTTCCTTTGGTGTCGAGTGGCCTCAAGATATCGCTCGAGTTATCTTTGAGATGACAATGTCACACCGACCTGTGCCAGTACATCTGGCTCTGGTATCTCGTCAAGTAAAAGATTGGTGAGTCCTCTATCTGACAAGTTAAGAAAATGGTGAGAAATTTATGAAGGTTATCGTGACAGGGTGTACCCGCTCATCTATCGGAATCTCTTCTTCGGGAGATTCACGCAGTTCAATACGTTCCACAGGAGATTCAATTCAACGGATCCTGGATTTCGTCGCTTTTGCAAGAGACACGTCAAAGGAGTTTTTATCCGAGCAGATGTGGAAAGTGATGACGTTGCACGGCTGGTCTTGAATTTGCACGCCGGTCTTGAAGCGCTTGCAATCTGGGGAGAAGTCCGGCCCGAAGCTCAGCTGGATATGTTTGCAATGGAAGGCATTCTTCGCGCTTTTACTGATACCAACGTGCAAGACTCTAACCTTGCTCTGGATCAAACTCGACCTCAACCCCTATTCCCCAATTTGCGACGCGTCTCCTTCTCAGGTCAAGCCCTCTGCGGCAACGAAATTACCTTTGCTCACCTATTCTTCAAAAACCTCACACATGTCGACATATATTTCTGTCGAGATACTGATTGGAGTCTCTTACGCCAATTACACGCCCTCACTCATTTGTCGTTCAACGAGTTGGATTGCTTCACTGAACGAGGCTACGATGTTTGGATGGCAAAGATTCTGAAAGCGTGTCCCTCGAGCGTTCAAGTCATCATTTTCGGATGTGTGCACCCGATCAGGTCTTGGGATTTTTATACTCGTGATGTGGAAGGGAACAAGTTGAATGAAGAGTCTGGGAAGGTTTCGCGGTTAATTGACTGGATCAAGGCGCCTGTACCAGGACAGAGGGTACCCGAGAATTATCTCGAGCATCATGCAATTTCGAGGTTGATTGCTGGTTGGGTAGATCCACGTGCGGTTGCGGGTTGTTTGACGTCTTCTCTTCCGAGTAATCACGTTTTATATGATTATATTGTGTATAGTCCTCGTTGTTATCCTGGGGACTTGTTTCATTCGGAGTGTGGAGATGGTATGAGTAGGACTTATTGGGAGATGGCGGAAGATTTGATTAGACGAAGGAAGGAATTTGGTTGAGCGGCTCTGCCTTCGGGACTGTAGTCGTCGGAGTCGGTGGGTATTGCACGTCGTTAG
>KQ962206.1:151291-162185 GCA_001563735.1 Leucoagaricus sp. SymC.cos | reverse complement strand
GGCCTGGGAAGACCGATGTGACATCAGCATATGAAGTGTCAATGATCTCACAAATGTTGTGTTCACAGCCACCAATCTAAATGTTATAAAGTGAAATTTAAGTGCCAAATCACTGCAATTCGAATTTTACCTACCCAGGAATTCCAGCCCCGTCTCGGCTGATGATCACTCAAGCAGTCCAAGAGAATTCGATTCACAAAACCAGATCTTGGTGGCAGGGTGCTGGGTTTCTCAGACAATGCCCAGTGTGCTATGTCTACAAAGCGGTAGGATAAAAAATACCGCGACTCATCGGAGCACACTCTCCCCATTGCCGTCTTGTCATTTTCCAAAGCTGTTGGCAAAGTGACAATTGCTGCAGTAGCGTCAGTGAAGAGATCATTGAAAGCCTGAAGGTCTGGCTGAATCTCGCAGTCAAACTTATCAAGGTCTCTGAGGATGGGCTAGCAGAGAGCTGTCAGTTTAACTCAGGCATCACTTGACGAGCCTACCTCTAGAAACGGCCAATATTCCATAGGGAAGCATTGCTGAGCAGAGCTCAACAGTACATGATCAAAAAGAATGGATGATCTCCATGGAAATGTGCAAAATGACTGAGATTCAGTGTGCCAGCTCCTGCTGCGAGTACTTGTCATGGTGGATTTGGGTAAGGGAAGCAACTCTTAGGGATGTAATAAGTATATTTGAGAATTATGTGATGCAGGTATGCATGTGAAAAACTTGTGCAAGTTTTGCATGTGGCCAACAACCCGCTGATTACCGTATCATTGATATATTCACATTGAGGAAAGCAGACGCCTTCCTCCCTTCCATGACCCAGTATGGTGCCCATAGTGATATTCTTGCCTCAGAATGCCATAGGTCAGTACATCTCACAACATGCGACTTCATTGGTGCTGCTGCCCTCTTCTCCTTGCTTAGCTGACTAATAGATCTGAATTTTCTGTAAGTTACTAATGCCATGCAACATAACCAGGGCCTTGTTCTGAAATTTTGATCGGTTCTGTCAAAGACCAAAGCCTAGCCTGAAGCAAATTGAAATGGATAAGTGACAACCAATTGAGTAGAGCGAGGCTTTCGATAACAAGAGCTGCAGGACTTCATTTGCATTCAGTCGGGTTTAGGTATTTAGTAATATGATGTTGTTCCTCTTGTTTGAGATTCAATTGTACTAGGAAACCAGGAAGAAAGCTCATTGACGTTAATGAGCAGAGGACCCTCTACATTCCCACCTTCCCACTAGATCAGGTTCACAGAAACTGACCCCAGCTGCATTTAACCCCCAAAATTCTGCTATGTCCTTCCTTGACCAACCATCTGTTTAAATTGGTGTTGTGCATGTGGCCAGCACCCATGTACCAATGTGTTATGTTTGGCTGTACTTCTAATCGATCCAAAAGATTTTGCCTTGCTTGTAGCACTCTGCTAGGAAATCTGAAATTTTCAGATTGCTTGTGGCTGTTTTTTGGTTCTGTTATGTGTATCAGGGTAAATGAAATAGGAGGCATTTGTCTTCTTCCAACCAATGTAGGATTGTGGACCAGAGCAATCATGGGGTCAAGGGAAGCAAAATGAGTCACTCTAATTCATTCATCACCATGAGCAAATCTTCTACTGAGCTTTCTGATGGAAGGAGTTGGTACATTTAGTTTGTAGATGTATAAGACAAGCTTGACGTCCTCATATTCAAAGTGAGATAATTCACTAAGCTCTATCTACTAGGCCTAGTGGTGGGGGGAACAAACTGTCGTCCTCCTCGTCTCCCAAAGAACTGACATAAATAGTTCTAACTAAGTTAGACATGGATCAATAGGCAGGATGTACTATATAGTGGTTGTGAACTGTAAGCTGACATACCCAGTCTTGGAGTTGAGTCATTGTCCCCATTAGTCTGGCCTCAATGGAATCGAGAAGCCTTTTCACTTCATCCTGAAGGCCAAGACAGTCAAGGTCTGCAAGCTGAGTTTCCCAAACCAAAATCCATGGATTCTTGCAAGTCTTGGCCTCTGTTAGCATGAACGTCCCAACTCCAATAAACTGCCTTAGCTTAGTGTCATACACATTGAGCTGAGTATCAGGGAAGTTAGTTTCCTAAGTGAATTGTTTGTCCTTAAACACAAACAGACCATAGATCAGCAAGGCTTCGAAAGTGTGTAGCACATGGTAAGGCTTTGTGTTATAGAAGACACCTAAAGAGAGGAAGAAAGGAGAGTGAATTAACCTTGCATGATACAGAGATGCTTAAGGTTCTTGCTATATGGTAGAAAATTATAGAAACCTTTGGGATAAAGAAGTGAGCTATGCTAAGTGTGGGGACAGAGTGGTCCGCTTTAAGTATTAAAAACAAGGTAGGTAACCTTTATGTGACATCCATGACTGTGATTTTATTAGCATACCCTTTTTTCTAAGTTGTGGGTGAATGAGCAGAAGTAACTGTTTCTCCAGATGACACATGACGTGACACCATGCTTTAGAAAATCAAATGTCATGTACATGGGCCCACTTGCCATTTATCTATGTTTAATATAGATGGTAAATCTCTGTTAATATGCAGAACATGGTGTTGATCTTTCTCAAGACACTTGAGGCCCACCCAAGCTTTGTACAGATACCTGTGGGATAAGTAACAAATCATATAGAAGATACAAGGTGTCCCGAGAACTTCAGTGACTGTATTTTGAAAGCCTTTGTCTCTTCAGGCCCCATGTCCCTGGAATTTCCCACATTGATCAGATGTGTATGGAACACACCTACTCACTATTGTTGGTCTTTTAGACCTTGGTGTTCTCTTTTTTTTTTTTTCAATGACCTTGGTGTTCTCTTATTGCACAACATTACACTTGATGTGTTCACAGTGCTGGTCACATGGGAGGACCTGCCCTAAACCTATGACATTCAAGTATGCTGGAGATAAGTAAGATCATACTTTTTCCTCTACCATGATGAGGATGATAAAAGTATATTTCTGTGGATTTAAATGTCACAATATAGGAAAAACAAAACTGCATTTGTATCACTGTATAATACTAGGATCACTGTAGACCCACTACTCCTATTCTATTTCAAGGGCTGGAGAGCTAAAATTATTCACAGATGAGTTGGAGAAGTAATTGTAATAAAAGTGACTCACTGAAACCCATGTCAGGATTGATATGAGTGTATATAGAGGTTGATGTAGCAGGTGCAGAGAAGAACTGGTGGGCATGGCGACAAACATGGGTGCTCACCTTACTCTTGGAAGTTTGTATTGTCGCATGGCTCTCTTCAATTGCTTAAGCCAGTGATTCCTCAAAGGAATCCATGTGTTTGCATTTGAAGGAGGAGTAAGGGAGAGGGAATGGGAAAATGGGAGAGGGGAGTCTGACAGGTGTTTTCTCAGGCTCACACCTCATGAAACCCTCAAAGGTTGGCAGGAGAGGGATCTTGCTCAGGTATGTAAGACAAGGAGTCAGGAGAGGGGGAGGTAGAATTTCCTTCAGTATCTCTCAGAAGGAAATAGGCTTTGGTAATTTCCAAGACTCCCTCTTCAGCTCAAAGATATAGTGGCCAAGGTCGACACAGTCCTCAATGCCAAGTGAGGTTGGTTTAGTAATGTAGAAGGGGTTCCACTTGGATTTTGGGAAGAACACAAAGGTGTGTATCTCAAGAAAATGATCTTGTTCTTGGTCATAAAGCTTTTGTTTTTTCATGGGATATCCTGTGCTTCTTTGAAGCTTTCTATGCCTATAAAGCACATTGACTGCAGCCTATCATAATCTATCACATGAATCAACTTTGGAGGTACTTCTGCCTGTCAAAGAGTCAATCAATAATTATGTGTTTCTACCTCCATGCTGACCTTGGTATATGCAATGATCTGTACTGAGTCTGGGTATTGTTTGTGATCAGCAGTGGTGATACACATAGGAAAAACACTGGGGAAGGAAGAGAGCTGGAGGAAGGAAGAAAAGGGAAGACTACAGAGACAATAAGGAAGGTGTGAAGTTCTTCCCCATTAACATGAGGCTCCTAGAGGTTAGTAGTTTTGGTGAATTTTGCTGATGCTGAAGTTGCAGTTGACTCTGAGGTTGAATTGCTTCTGCTTGCTACTCTATTGAGCCAGATCTCTCAGGAATATTTGTTAGGCAGTTTTGAAACTCAATTGTAACAATCTTGATTCTTTCGTATTATCTGTACCACTGTGTCTCTTGGCCTTGGGCCTTGCCAAGCTTTTTCATTCTTGTTTGTTGTAGGGAAGATGATCAACTCTTTGGGCCATTCAATAGGTATGTGTGTCTCTAGCTCAATGCATGATCATCATCATTCTATTACTAAGTGTGGCTTTGACATCACTGGTGATCTTTATTTCACTTTCACCATGTGTAAAAGCTGACCCAATCCCATGAAGTTCTGCTGATCTTGATGCTCCACAAGTGCTTCTGTCCATTGATTGCATGGACTGCAGAGTCAGGGTGCCTTCAAATACTAGTCTTTGATTTTGCCAATCAAATAACTGTACAATCTTTGATCCTGCATACTGTCCAATTGATTTTCCAGGTTTATATCATGGCTAAAGTAACACCAGGCCCACAGGACATCACACATGCCATATTTCAAGCCAATTTAGTCCCACTTTGGTCAAGGCAACATTACTCTCATAACCACAGACTGACTAAATTTCTCAGGGTGAATGATGAATTTGGTCAGGCCATCTCAGGCCAAAGGCTCATGTCCAAGTTGGGCATGGACTCAAATATTGATAACAATCCACTATTTGCCAGGCCATTTGGCCCTGTATCTCATCAGTGCCATTGCCTAGCAGGCCTGGTGACAAGAGTTATTTTTAAATATAGCTTACCAACTATTAGCTTATGTCCTCCCTTCATAGTTCAGTAGATTTAGCAAGTGTTTAATTGACCATGTATTGGGTAATATGGACTAGTAAAGAGACATTCTGGCCTACGTCTCAAATATTGTGTAAGGTGGTGGTATGGGAGATTTCCTGTAATCTGTGTCACTAGCGAAGTCCTAGATTAGATTTTTTCATTTTCATACCTATGCTTGATCATCTTCACTGTCATTGTTGTCACTGTCGCTGCCTTCGCTGGTGGGAAACATCGAAAAGGGAGAGGATGTGGAGTCTTCTCTAGAAGACCATGACTGCTTGTGGCATCATTACCCTACTCAAACCTCTGAAAATATGTGCTCACTATGGGTGTTGGTGTTGATCCAAACTTGTCCATATTGCTCTCATTGGTGGTCACAATTTTGAAGATAATGTTCATGGTTCCAATTGAGATCAAGGGGGATGGTTCTGGCTCTGAGTCAGAAAAAGGCCTCTTATATTTTCTTGACAGTGATGGTGATGGGGTATGGGTCAGTGGGAAGGGGAGAGAGAGAGACAAGGTCTGTGAGGATGAAGAGGGTATGTCTTGACATGACCCCTTCCACCCATGGTCACCAAAATTGGGCTCAGGAACTTGGTCAAGCTCCTTTTGAAATTGTGCAAGTCCAGGGCACTCGTTGTCTGTGATATCGTCCTTCTTGATTAAAAAGTATGGCAAGGGATGGGCCATCAACCCAACCTCAAAGAATGTGTATGAATAAATCCCAATGAATCCCTGATTGGGATTGTATATCAAATAGTGCAACATTGGGTACCAGCTCACATGAAGAAAAGTCTTGTTCTGGTGCAAGGTGAATGTGCCATGTTTGACCTTGAATTTGAAGGTCTGAGGTTCTTGGTTTCTCTGTGTTGTCTGTTAGCCCAGCAATATTATCTGATCTCTTGAGCCCAATGCACCTTTATAAAGGCAACAATGTTTACAGTGGTTGGCCAAGTGTTATCCATCTTAATCACAAGGCAAGGGGGAGTGGGAGGGAGCAAAGACCTATAATAATTTGGTCCCTGCAAGCATGAACAAATGCTCTAAGCCATTCAACCTGAAGTTGCCTGTAGTTCTGATCCATTAGTCCATTCAATAAAATTCAGAAATCAGTAAATCTAGTTTATTCTCCAATCTATGGTGATCAATCTTCTTTTCTCATATTGCTTGTTCTCAGGTTCCCACCTCTCAATGCTCACATATGAAGTGCTGCTGTTCAATGCTCCCATATTTCCTACCATATTTGGTCAGACCTTGATGAATGTTCCCTTTCTGAGAAAGGATGTTACTTAAGACCTAGTTTTATATTAACTTGCCAAAAAATCATAAAAAGGCAGCTCAAGCAATGTTCAGAGCTACATCCTCAGACACATTCACCAGCTTAATCCTCAGCCTTGCCCTCAAATGTCCCAGCTCTGACCTTCCTAACCACTCCCACCACTCCTAGCATCACCCAGCTTTGCAAAGAGAACAACAAGACCATTTACAAGTATCTTTTGAGAAAGTCCCATGCTCTAGTTGAAAGAACTCCATGCAAACATGGAGTGAGGTGCATTTGCTTTTGCAATGGGGCCACACAGGATGCCTCCTCATCAAACTTGGGGCATTGGTTCACATATATATATCATCATCATTTATGTTCTATGTGACTGTTCTTCTGCTCAAATTCATTAGTGCAGTCACTGCTGTCAGTGGGAATGGCTTTCTGACCCTCTTCCCATCACTGAACTCCTCAAGAAGGATCTTGAGTTCTACATCCTCATGGCAATTCATGACATGTTGCGTCCTCAGCCTCATCCTTGTCAGCCTCAAATCCCTACTGAAGGAGGTAGAGGTAAAAGAGGGAAAGGAGACAATGCTCACCAAGGTCATGTCTCACTTGAGCCCACTCCCATTTTATCAAGCCACATAATTCTTGTTGTGTGGTATGAGGTGCAAATTCTCTGCTCAGTCCAACCTCAATTGCTAATCCAAATTTTTTTCAGAAGAACTTTGGTTGGCCCCATTGTATTGACATTCCCTGATTGGTGAGTGGTGTCTTCAGTCTCTCTGACCACAAGGTTGTTTTGGGGGTCTACAGAATGGAGCGCAGAGATGTGTACAAGATCTATGAGCTAGGCAGTAATATCTGGAGTCCAATCACCTGGGATAAGTTCATTTTTTCTGGCCCAGAGAGGGAGATTTGCTTCAGACATAAGGGTGTCACTGTCTGTCCCAGCTTCTCTACCATCCACACCTCTGCTGGTGGCCTTGTTCTTCATTAATCCACTCCTACTACTTTTATCCTCACTGTATTCCACTGCTTTGTTGTTGTTGTTGTTGTTGTTGCTGTTCTCATTGCTGTTCTTCTTTCCCCTATCACTCATCTTTCATTGCCTTTTCATACTGCCATGCTATCTATGCCTTCTTCCTACCTTTTCCCATCTTCCTCTGCTCTTGTTGCCTGCCATGTTGCCTTGAGCTTTCTTCACATCAATACCAGACCTACTCCCAGCTCTCATTACTTTACCAAAGATTGAATCTCAATTGTTGCCTGCTATTCATGATGATTTCACACTATGTGCACCAGACATTATTAGAAAAATGAATTTTCCAGAGCTAAGAAGAATCCGACTAGTTTCTGCCCCAGCAGGTTAATTGACTTTAATGGCATGATCATGGGAATGAACGACAAATCTCTGTATTACCAAATTATGTATAAACCCTGCATTGGCAAAAACTCCTCTTTCTTTTCTTCTTCTACACCCCTTACTCCTCCTGCCTTCCACACCTCTTACCAGAAGCATTTTTCGAGAAGTTAAGAATATCTTACATAGCTATGTGGACTGGCTCCTGTATTTGCATTGTGATATTTCATAATTCAGACTATGGAATTCATAAAGAAAAATATTTCTTAAAGTGCTTGCACAACAACCAAAGTTCCATTTGTGGGACATCACATGCCAACTGTGGACTGACCTCCACAATTTTCAACAGAAGTGCATGAATTTCATCATCTGGGAAGCATGCAATAGCTCCAAGATACTTGCAATTCCAGCATCCAAAAAAGATAAAGGATAGGAGGAGAAAAACCATGTCAGGCTCACAGGTGTAGAGGAACTCAGTGACTTCTTTGACATAGGACTCAGGTAACCTCAGTGCCTCAAAGGAAGGAAGGGGGCTGGCATGGGGGCAAGATTCTTGCTGGGACATGGAGGAATTTTCCTGGGATATGGATAGATATTGCCAGCAAGGGGAGGCTATTGCAGTTTGTGATTTCTGTCATGGCTTAAATCTTGTAATGCATTAGAGGGAGGGCATACTCACCTTTTCAGGCTTTCCTCCACTAGATTGGACCACTTGGTTGCTTTCTGCATGGATCTGCTTTATATTATGATGCTGTACATTGAAATGTACCTGTGCATATAACCTGACAGCTGTGAGCCTGGTTTGATGCTGACTGGTGTTGATGTGGTTGAAGATGTTGGGGGATGTCAATGCAACCTGGTGTTGAATGCAATGGATGAGCAAAGCATTGATCTAGTGCCTAGTGACAATGGACTTACCTCATGGAATATCCACTCTCTCTTACTGATGTCCTGTGATCCCCACATATAATCATATTCCAACTTCACACTAACTAGATCTTTGATAGTGGACTGGTTGCAGCAGTCATGAGATGGCATTCATCCAATTCCTAACAAGTCACTTACTTTAATGTGCACAAAAAGTTCTGAGTCCTTGTTCAGACCAAGCACAGATGCCAATTCTATACATGTGGCCATGGGTTGATCTTGAATTGGGTTGGAGCAGGGCAGCAGAGGATGAGAGTCTGTAGTGGCAGGGGCAGATGAGGCCAACCTCACTTCGACAAGATTTATAGCAGTTTCTGCTGGTCTCACAATGCTTCCCATGGGAACTCAGTGACTGTGGAATCAGGTTGCAAAGCTGCATCTCCTCCCTTGTGGAGGTGCATGTCCTAGTTCATTGAAACACATGAGAAAACATAGCACCTAAAAGAGGAGTAAGCCCCCTTTTTTTAATTCCCCATCAACTTCCCATTAAAAGCTTACTGTCATGAAGGATGTGAGGAAACAAAAACGGAAGCAGAGTAGCAGGATTTAGATTATCAAGAAGACAAGGCAAGCAGTCAAACATTAGGTTAGAAAAGACATGACCAGATTCTTGCATAGCTTTGATTGGCCACAGTCCCAGCATACTCAAAATGTCTGGCTGGCTAACTTGTGCACCAGTTTCACATATATTGGTGAGCAGATAATGTTCAACGGGGCTGATTGGGTGATGATTGGCATCAGATTTGCCAAAAAGACAAGATCTGCGAGCCTCAACAACTGATGCAGATGCCTGCAATTGCATCACAAAAGCAGACAACTAAACTCCAATACCAAAGACATTTCTGGCACAATTCCCATTATCAAGTGTAGTTAGATTTGACAAATCAGTCAAAATTGTAGATTGACTGGATCTTGATGAGGGTATGAATTCATCCATAAAATAAAAGCCTTGAGTGCATAAGCGATGCCACCTCTTTACTAATAAATTAGCTGTCTTGTAAGTGATTTAAACCTAGATTTAAATCAGGGAGCATTCTCAAAATCACAGTATGAGATGTAGGTAAGTTCTGTGATTAGTTCTGTGAGAATTATGGAGACATGAAGTAGATTTGATAATGACTGAGTTAATTCATGATTCCTGATTGAGACCAACTGATGAACCAACTCCTCTGCCGGTCAATGCAATTACTGCATTGGAAGTGTAGAAATAACAAACTGAGCACTTGAAGGACACCCAAGAACTACAGGACTCATTATATTATTATATGGTATTTCTACTATCTAGAGTGTCCATAAAACACAAAGGAACAATAGAAAACCAAGGAATAGTGCACCATTGTGGTGCAATGACACAGGAAGACAATGCACAGGGATGACATGATGACATGGTCAACATGTACACTCGTGGCCTTAGCATGCATTTGCCACCCACAGCTACCCATTTTCCAACAGGAAGTTCATCAGCAATCGTTTGGATCCTGTGAAGAATTCTGTTGAGTTATGAGCCACACACCTCATGGATGCCTTCAGTGGCTTGCACTAAATTCTATCTTGAACTAGCAGAACAGTCATCAGAATTGACTATTATTGTGATTGGTTTTGTCCTTGTCCATTTACTTAAAAAGAATGCCCCCAATCTCGCATGTGGATTGCAAATACTCTTTGTCCAAGTTACAAAATTGTTGATTAATCATTAGCCATGCAGGCTACATGAATTATGTAGTTTCAAACAATGCCTGATATTAGAGTTATCATAGCATTGTCACAGATCACATGCAAAACTTGCACAAGATTTACATGTAATCATAGGAATTCATTTCTGGACCTCCACTATACAGTTACAACCACCTCTCAGGTTGCTGCTCTCACCTGTGGCTAGGGGTCAAGTACACCTTCAACTTGCCATCTTTCCCATGTGTCCCAGTGGCTGGTATGCTCCTGTACATCTGTATGTATATGGCACCACATGGCTACCAGTTTCTGTCATACTGGCATTGGTCTTGAGCTATGTACCATGGCACTTGGGGAGAAATGTTGCTACACAAAATTCAGCATCCAGCCTGATCAAAAAATTTGACTAACGAACAGTGTTCCATTCAAGGGTAAATATTGACAATCTATCCTGTATACTGCAGTTCAAAATAAATCAATAAGTGATCCACAAATCCTCTAGCATGAAGTCATAACATGTGATGAAGCAAAGTCACCTTGGCCTGCATTCCACAAACCTTGCTTTAAATAGGATTCCTGCATCTGCAGCTACAAAAAGCCAAACTATGGCTCAGGTAGACAGTCAGAATAAATAGACACTTGCTGTGCTCCCTCCTTCAATTATCTTGCTTGTTGACTTCTTATCTTTACAACCATCATGCCAATCAATTAATTATGTAAGGCAAATGTAAGCCTGATTTTCACACTATGAACAAGTGCTGAGAGTGGCTGGATTGATTGCAGATATCACATCTATGGAACAAC
>KQ962206.1:111132-128367 GCA_001563735.1 Leucoagaricus sp. SymC.cos | reverse complement strand
GTGAAATTGAATGGAATTGGTATCTGATTCTTTCACAAAGCTCACAAGTACAATGTAGAGCTGCTGTTTTGAATATCTAAGAGAATTAGTGTGTAAAATTACTAGTATACTTCTAGCACTTGGTTTTTCCTAACCAGGTAACAGAGAATATTATGGATTTCAAACCTTGACTTCTAATCAGGACATGACCCAATATTTTCAAAGTCAACAAATAGTTTTCCCAGACTATTCTCATGCTAGTTTATACTCTTAGAGAGAGTGGCTGCTAAATGATTTTTGCCTAAAGCAAGGTACACTTAAACTCTTTGTGTTATGAATCAAATCAAGATCTTTTACTATTTATTAATTCTATTGAGTGTGCACTCCACCCAGTTGCCTTTTCTCTGCACCAGCTTTTCTAGAGAAAACCAAATTTCTTTGGAATTCCTATCTCCTGGTGTTATGGGGATCTAGGTCCACAACACTCACTGAGCATCTTAGGGAGCAATAACTAGCTATTCCAATTTTCACAGTCATCTGTGTGAGCTTGAATGGCTCAGACTTGAACAGACCAGCAAGTTCTCAACTAATTTACTAGTTAGCAGTATCTCTATATCTCCAACTTTTATCAAGGGTGTTAATTCTCCAGTGAAGAGTAGTCAATCCTTTGTTTTGAGGGTATATTCTTCTCAATTATAAAGTGACTCAATATAGCAGATTAACCCAGTAGGTATTTTCTCTTTCAAGAAGATTGCCTGTGAGTCTGATGGACAGGATACTTCACCTCTGCTGCTAAATGGAAGAGGATCATGTTATGACCTTAAGAGTGAACTCAGGTTGCAATATCAGCAAAGGCTTGAGAGCAATAAAGGGAAAAGTACAATTGGTAAAGCATAAGGATACAGGCTCTACCTAAGGTACTTATATACTAGTGGTGCAGAGTAAAAGTATGGAGTAACACAGAGTAATACACAGAGTAGCACAAAGCAGAAGAAAATAGATGATACTGCCTACCACAGGCCAGAAGTCCTATCCAGAGTAATCTATCCAGTGTCATAACAACACCCTCTCCTCAGGGTTCATGTCCTCATGAACAGGTAACTAATGAAAAGGTCCAACTAAGGTACTAACATAATGACAGAAGAGATATCTGATAGGAGTAACAGTTGTCTTTTGTGACTAAAGAGGTATCTCTCATGGACTGCAATGTATCTAGTAGGAAGAGGTGTCAATGGATTACTTCTATCCCTTGACAAGGAATCTTGCAAGATCCTTCTTGACCTGAGTGATTGCAAACTTGGTGTGATGTTCATCACAATCAATGAAGAATGGTGCATTATCTAGTCCTCTCTTGTAGATGACAATATGTTGAGAGTCAAAACAGGCTTGGGAGTTGGCATAGTGCTGTAAAAACTCATTGATGACATGGGCCCAATACTTGTTATCACTTTCACCATGCTTCCATAGCATGTAAAACTGGTTGGGAGCAATGAAATAGGTAGGATTAGATATTTTAAGGGTGTTGGTGTTATGTTTTTGGAGGAACTTATGGAGAGCATGGGCATCTTCAATGGCTGTGAGTCCTAGCATTCCTTCTGCAGAGATGTCACTTGAATTGTAGCCATCTATCTCAACATCTCATTCCTTGTTCAATTATTTAGTCAGATCTTCAGTGGTAGTAGGAGCAGGAGGAGTGTATTTGCTAGTGGAAAGGGGGACAGGGTATGGATCAGTGTGAGCATAGAACTGGGTGACTTTGGCAATGTGGTTAATAATGAATTGCTCTTCAATACTATTACATTCATGAAGGCATTGTGCAAGGATATACTAGAGTGAGTGGGCTTTGGGAACAAGATGTGCAGTTCAGATGTAATAAAGTGTGGCAGCAATGTATTCTATGAAATCCTGGGCATCTGCCCCACAATGACCTCCAGCACACAACTCAATGGCATTTTCTTCTAGGTCTGCCAGAATTGTGGCAAGGCTATGGGCATTATCAACAAAGAGCTTCAAGTGTTCTTCCAAGACAGTGAGGGCATTGATGGAATGGGTAAGGTCATTGTAGAGGTATAAGGGGTCATGTAGAACCTGATTCCATGGTTCTACCTCTTCCAGCTCAACACACCCTACTTCTGATGTAGCAGCCTTCTCAGTTAACTTGAAGGCTAGAGACTAGAACTTAGCTGTGGTATATTTGGCTACTTGGAGCATAGTGGGCAAGGGGGCTTTGGACTTTCTGGAGATTGATGACAGAGTGGTTGCAGTTGGGTAAGGCTTGATGAATGATATTGCAGTTGATGGAGTAATTGTATTTAGCAGTGACAATGGAGGTAGTGATGATAATAATGAGAATGATGGCAGCAGCTGAGAAGATAGTGATGTAAACTCAATGAGGGGTAACTAGTACTGGAGTGATAGCCAGGTTGTGTTGACTGGGTCTGTGATTTTGACATGGCTTTTATCAGATTTTCAAGTTTTATCCCCCTCCTCTATTAGGTTTGCTCTGAGAACCTATTATGGTATTCTTGGATTGCCTCCTCTGCATTTGACAGATGGGACTTGGATAACCACTGATCCTCTTCATTGCTATACCCTTTCCAATGGACAAGATACTGGACTTCTCTACCCTATTTTTGGTGTCCTCAGATTTCCTCAACTTCCCACTCTTTCTCGGCATTGATTAAGTCCAGTGGTGGAGGTGGAGGCTTCTGTTGGACCAGAAACTTGGGTTGCCTTGCCAGTAATAGGAGCACCTCATTCAAGATATTATGAATAACCCACTGAGGTAGTAACTTGAGTTGATATGCCCTATTTTCAATTACTTCCAAGATAGGAAAAGAGCTGTATCTCCAATAATCCAGCTTCTTGCTCAGGCAGTTTGTCATGATGTTGGATGCTTCCAACCATACACTATCTCCAACTTGATAGTACTGGGCTCCTTTTCTTTTCCTGTTATATGTGACTGCCATGCTCTTCCAGTTTTGTTCTATGCTAACTGCTGCCACTTCCCATGTCTTGGTCAAATTTGCCACAAAGTCTTCTACTGCTGGTGCCAGTGATGATGTTGATGTGATCTCTTTCCACAGATGTCTTCCATAGTTCAAGTAAAATAGAGAGTGGAGTGTCACTGAATATTGCTTGTTGTTGTAATAGAACTCTGCCACTGTGAGCCAGAATACCCAATCATTCTGTTTATAGGACACATACTTCCATAAGAAGTTCTCTACTTCTTGATTGATCTGTTCTGTCTGTCTATCAGTCTGTGAGTGATAGGCAGTTGACAGGGCCTGTTTGATTCCAAGAGCTTTACATAGACCTTCCATAAACTTTGATGCAAACTGTGGCCCTTGATCACTGATAATCTTCTTTGGTAACCCATGTAGCTTCTAGATCTGGTCCCAATATAGAGTGGCAAGTTGTCCTGCTGTTAATAATGTAGTAGTGGATATCACCCATATCATCTTGGTGAAATGGTTGATGATAACAAGAATAGTGTTGTGTCCATCAGAGAGTGGTAAAGAACTAATTAAGTCCACTGATATCTCCTCCCAGAGATATGTTGGTACTGGTAGGGGATGTAATGGTACTGCTTTTTGTTTGCAGTGGATTTGGGTCCTCTGGCAAGTGTCACATCCTCCCACAAATCTCTTCACATCTTGTTATATACTAGGCCACCAAAAATCTCTTAATAGAACTTCTAGTGCTCAATATTGGCCTGGGTGTCCTGCATCTGGTGCATCATGAAATTTCTGTATGATTCTGGACCATAAGTCATCTCCCAGTAGGACATAAATCCTCCTCTGGTAATAGGTTATGCTGTTGTTCTCCATAAACCCTTTGGATGGGTCTTCAAGTCCTCTAAGGACCTCAGTTTCTTGGTTTTTGCAGTTTTGGACTTGTTGTTCTATATCCATATTGATAAGGACTTTGAAATGTATCTCTCAGAGTAGAATAATGGGGATGGTAGTTTCTTCTTTGACAGTTACCCTGCATACAAAGTTCTTCAGGAGCATGACTGTCTTGTCTTCTTCTTGCCAATCAGGTTTGTCACAGTGAGAGAGAATGTCAGCTTTAGTGTTGGTCTTGCCAGGTATGTGTTGAATGATGAAATCATAGTCTTGTTGTTTGAGATACTATTGCATTTGCCTGCCATTGAGTTTCTGTAGTTCCCTGAAATATTTCAGGTTCTCATGATCTGTCCAAACCTCAAACATTTCTCATGCATCCAAAAAATACTGTTGCCAAACTTGTAATGCTTCCATAATAGCAAGAAGTTCCTTGTCATAGATCTCATAGTTGCATTCCACTGGGCTTATAGTAGGTGACATAAATGCCACCAGATGCCACTTGCTGTCCTGTTCTTGAGATATAATAGCTCCTATAGCATATCCTGACACATCTGTTTCCACTCAGAATTTTCCATCAGGTCAAGGGAGAGTCAATACTGGTTCTTCAGTAATACATTGTTTCAGGGTATCAAATACCTGTTGTTTATTGTGTTCCCACTTCCATTCTGTTTTTCCTTTGAGTACATTGAGTATTTCTGTGATGTTGCTGAAGCCTTCAATAAATCTCCTATAGAAGTTAACAAAGCCTAGGAAACTTTCCACCCCTTTGACATTGGAGGGAGTGTTCCAGTTCCTAATGGCCTTGATTTTCTGTTGTTCCATTTCCATCTTCCCATTTCCCACTTTTACTTCTAAGATAGACACCTTCAATACTCTGAATTTGCACTTGGATTATTTGAAGTATAGGTTGTGTCTGGCCACAATTTTCAGGAACCTCAATGTTCTTTCCTGGAGTTCCACCTCTGACTGAGCTGGGATTATGAAATTATCTATATAGTTTGTTAATGTGCCATCATGGATCATCTCCTGGAAGATAGTGGTCATCATACATGAGAATGTGGCAGAGGAGTTGCATAATCTGAAGAACATGACTATTGGTTCAAATAACCCTCAATTGGTTAGAAAGGCTGCTTTCCACTCATCACCTTCTTTAATGCAAACATTGTTGTAACCCCAAATGATGTCAAATTTATTGAACAGTTTGGCATTCTTGAGATAATCTACAACTTTGCTGATGAGGGGGATAGGCATTTTGTCCTTGACCATGTACTGGCTGATTTTCTGATAGTCTTATATTAGTTATTTCAAACTATCTTTCTTGGGAATGAAGAAGTATGGGACAGTATATTGTAACTTTGAAATGCATATTCTTTCTGACTTTAGATTCTTGTCAATAAATGTGTTGAGCTTCTCTTTCTCTTTTAGTGTTATAGAATATATCTTGGCTCAAAGTTTAGAGGGCACATTGTCTATAAGTTTGATTTCATGGTCCTATTGTGTGCAATTGGAGAGTCAGTCAAAATTGGTCTTGTTAAACAGGTGGGTATACTCCTCCATATAAGCTGGTAAGTTTGCTGCCATAGTTGGGTCCAGTTGTTTCTCCTCTTCTTTATCTAATTTCTGGGCTTGAAATTTTCAAATATGGGGCTCAATGCATATGTTGCAATGGAGAATGTTGCAACTGGGTGGACACCTTGTGAATTTGACAATACCATTCTGCCAATCAATTTTGGGATTGTGGTAAATTAACCAATCATGTCCTAAAAACATGTCTACTAAGTCCAATGTTGTGATTACCACTTTGACCTGTTCTTTGTGGCCATGGGTATCAAGGGTTATGTTGGCATAGTGAGTGATTGGTTTGTGACTGCTAGGGGTTCCATCTTCATTGAAGACTTTGAAGAGTTTGATGACTAGTTTTACTAGTATCTCTAATTTCTTGACTTTGTCTTCTGATATGCATGTATATGTGCATCCTGAGTCAATGAGAGCTTTGACTGTTGCCTGTTGATTTACTGTGGGTGTGGTGAGGAGTTCACGCTGAGAGTTTCATCATTGGGGAATAATATATTATGAGGAATGTGGAACAGAAACTCTATGATTATAGACTCAAAAGTCTATATGTTTTACTTTGAGCCTCCTGAAAAACCCTCCTCCTCTGATATCTCTGTCATGGCCCTAATACTAGGCTTGTTGCATTGTGGTGCCCTATAATATTTTGAAATATATCTGAACTTGCCACAATTGTAGCACTAGATATTTTTGGCTGGAGCACATGTGTTCTTTGGCTCCAGACACTTGGCTGCAATGTGGCCAAACTTGCCACAGCTGTAACACTTGGGGTTGCTCTTGTCCCCATATTGTGGCATCATGCGTCCAATCTCTATAGGTTGTCCTTGTCCTCTATAGATAATACTACTTCCTGTAGTGTGGTAGTACTTTATCTCCATGAACTCATATCTCTTTCCAACAGTGCTGATGCACTGGATCCATTCCTTGTAGAAGTCTGGCTGGTAATCTGAGGGGTATCCCATGATAGTCTTGATAACATTAGGGTAAATATACTTCTTTAACAAGAAGAGCACATGAGTGTCATCCATCTGAGCCTTGTACTTGAGGACTTCAAACTCAATTAAAAAGTCCTGGATGTGCATCCATCCTTGTTTAAATCCTTTGATCTTCCATTTGGCTTCTTCTCTTCCTATACCATCTGAGAACTTGGTCTCAAGTTCTTTGTCCCAATTGTCCCAAATAAAGTTGTCCCAATAGTTGTTCTTCATCATCTCCTTGACCATAACTGATACATATGATTCTGCTGTTCCTCCTTTCATTCTGGACAGTACCACTGTCACTCAAACTTGTTCTTCACTGATATTATTTCCTATGATGTAAAATGCCATACTGTACCACCAATCTTCCTATTTAGCTCTTGACTTATTGAAATACCCTGGTTCAGATATGAATAATTTATGCTACATCTGCACTATTGTCTGTGTGATAGGTGCAGGTAGTAAGGGAAGCCCTCCCATGTCGATTCCTTCATGTTCTTGAGACATTGTGCTGTTTAATTCTTCTATGTCTGTTTCTTCTGATGTTGACTGTCAGCTAATGCTGAGTGACCCTAATGCTGCTGATAAGTGTTCTAGTTCTCTAGCAGATTCTCTTTCTGCTTCTTTATGTTTGGGTTCAGATTCTTCTTCATCTGTCTCTGTTGACAATTCTTTTGGTGTCTTGTTGTCTCATTCTTCCTGTAATAACTGTTGCATGTATTCTTCATCTGCCAGTTGCTCAGCTATACTTGCTGTAAATACTCATTGTTGTTTTCTTCTGACAGGATTGTCCTCTTCATAAGACCAATTTTATTTATACCTTTGTTCTGTTTGGCAAGATGAGTTAGTGATGCTTTACCAAATATTATGACTTTAAGAGTGAACTCAGGTTGCAACATTGGCAAAGGCTTGAGGGCAATAAAGGGAAAAGTACAATTGGTAAAGTGTAAGGATACAGGCTCTACCTAAGATACTTATATACTAGTGGTGCAGAGTAAAAGTACAGAGTAACACAGAGTAATACACAGAGTAGCACAGAGCAGAAGAAAATAGATGATACTGCCTACCACAGGCCAGGAGTTCTATCCAGAGTAATCTACCCAGAGTCATAACAGATTATTTTTACTTAATATTATAGTGATGCTGGATTATTTGTAATCAAGCACATTAGGTTATTCTCTATAGAAAGCCTAACAAAGGAGACTCTTTATGTTAATAGGTTTAGGTACCTTACTATTAATAATGTTCTAGTTATTAATAGTCAGAAGTTCAATAATAACTCAAGAGATTCTTTACTATAAGTATTAATTAGTGATATAGAACTCAGATCTTTTTTTTTTTTTTTTTTAACTCAAAAATTTATAAGGCAGTGTGTGTTAGCAGTCCACTCCCAGGTCCATAAGCCCAGGCTACTGTTATACAAAATAGGGCCAGAAACAACTAGGTAAAGTACAATACAGCAAAAGTCTAAACTGTCTACCATATCCAGCAACCATCTAATGCCCCCCTCCACTTCAAGCAACGAGGGCCTTGTCAATATTTTGGTTTCATTGGGAGAAGCCAAGCAAGCACCTGCCCATGCGCTCAACTGCTGATGTCTTCTAAGGAATAGCCTGAAATGCCCACTGCCTTAGTGGTAGTACCAGGTGGGCATAATAAGTTATGACACCATGACTTGCACAGTGCACAGCATGTAGGCATAGGGCTCCTATGGGGATCAGGCCCTGGAAAGACAGTACAGAGGGGTTACCCCTGCAAGGACCTGGGATATTGGCAGCCAGCCATAAAGACCAGCATACCAGGAAGAAGGGAGGGATGGAGGAGTGAACTCGACTCAATGCCCTATAGAGAAGAGGACCCCAGTGGTAGCATGGCACTGGAGCTGAGAGGGCCAGTGGGAAACTGGCCTAAGAGAAGGAAGATGAGTCAAGCACAAAAGAGCACTTGACAGAAATAGTGGCCGTTTACTCAGCAGAACCACAGGTTTGGAAATGGGGGGCCATGAGGGTGACTGGGGGATATGCATGGCCCAAGCACAGTACAGACATGCCCAGACCAGCAGAAAGCCCTACTCAACTGCCAAAGCAGAAGGGGGCCAAAAGGTCAGGCTGAGAGAGAGGGGATGCCAACTCAGGCAAGACCTGAGAAGGCATGGAAAGAGGTGGAGGAGTACAGCCAAAGCATGCTCAACTCAACACTGAAAGAGCAGGAGAGACGAAACAATATCTCAGCTGCAGTAAAGAACGAATGTCACAAACCCCAAAGCAATGAGAGAGTGTGCACTGTGAGTGACCCAAAGGGTGGCAAGAACATGAGGAAGGAGGCATCCCAGAGTGAAGGTGGTGGTACATGGGAAAGGAAGGGTTGTATAGAACTCAGATCAAAGTTCTATATCAAGAGCAACTTAATCAATAAGTGAGACAATAACTCTTTAAGACTCTTAGTTTCTTTCACACTTTAGTTAAGTTAAGAGACTCTATTCTCAAGGCTCCATCTAACCAAGTAGAAATGATAGTTTCTTCTTGTTGGTTAAGCTCACTTGTATACTACTTGTACATATTTGTATTTATCACATAGACAACTATAGTAGTATATAAGTAGAATATTCCAGTAACTTTGGGAATATTCAAGAAGATTGTAGAACCTTCTAGAATATCATAGAACATTATAGAACATTCTAAGAATATTGTAGAACAAGATAAACAACTTATAGAATATTATAAATAAAGAACTAAGAATAACATGGAACATTGTAAATAGATTATAGAACATTGTAAACAAGTTCTATAAATAATGTTCATATTTGTCTTAGTAGATATAGCTTGTATAAACTAACTAAGACAAATAAAAACAAATAGAGAAAAATGTAATTGTTCATAATATCTACTAGTACCAACTAACATGCTACAACCTCCACTCTTCACAACCCTTAAATTCAAAGCCCATACTACTTCTCCTCATCCTATCCCTCTACTACAGCTGAAATACAGACCAGGCTCTTTCAGAGCATTGAACATGCTCAAGAAACCCACTCCACAATGTTTACCTATTATAATAATAATTTGCAAATAACTACTCTGGTCAATACCTTTTGGAAGAATATTCTTACTGTATTTTTTCAACATTGTAGTACAACAATTGTTTACAATGACATCATCAAAGTCTATCAAGACTTGGACAATAGCAAACTCCCCTATCATTATCTCAGAATATATCAAAGGTTTCTCCTACTTGATCACACCACAAAGCAGACAGAAACTCTACAACAAGATATTCAACATAGAGAGACACATCAAGAGGATATTCCTCACTCTAATGATACTAGTCAAACAACTCCAGGAGAAGACCTGAACCCCTTGGTACATAACCAAGATAGAGAACTAGTTGATGATGTTGATAGAAGCTAAACTTCACAACCTTCAGAAACTTCTATCCAATGACCCTCCTTTTCTCCACCAGGTTTTGGACAAAGATGCTTCTACTATTGTCAATTAGGTCATATCAAATTGGAATGTTCACATTATCACTACTCTGGTTGCTACCAATACAGTTCTAGCCACACTACATACCAGTGTCTGGAATATTCTCAAACAAGGAATAGACAATAAGTATTTCGTTTCCCTCTTTACTTCTAACTGTCTTCCACCTGATCATGATCTAGCCCAGCCATAATTCAATGACCTGGCATACTCACTCTAGCAAATTGCAATAGAAGCTAAGAAGAAGAAACTCAACTAGACAATCACTCTCCTCCTATAGCCAATTATCTTGATCAATATATTCTTATCCAACCCAATACTTCCATCCCAGTCTTGGCCTATCTCTCCAACTATTCTAATAATATCTCTACCCAACAGTGAACTATCTCTGACAATGACCAATCTTTCCCAAGAGCTATCTTTGTCAAAGTCCTCAACCAATGAGACTAACATCAAAGCCAACCTATTTGACACTGTCCTATCTTTTTTTAAAAAAGAAAATTCAAAAATTTATATAGCAGTATGTGATAGCAGTCTGCTCCCAGGTTATAGATGCCCAGAACTATGATAAATACATGTCTCAAGTAATACTACATATCATGAAGCTATAGCCAATCTCATAGACATCTATACTGACTCAATACTAATTTCTCTGCCCTTTAGCCACAAGCTGAATTACAAGTACTTAACCTTACAAACATGATCAAGAGATGCTCAGTGAGTGTGCTGACACCAAAAGGCCACCCTATCCTGACACTCATCCTCCTGCCTCTTAGAAGTCATATCTGATGCAGCCATCTACTCCTCCCAGTCCTGATTAGCTCTATGGGCCAACTAGTCCTGGTTAAAATGATGCTACTAGTACAGGCACTTTTAGTTGCTCATGTTGTGCTTATCTCCATAGTTCACACCGTGAGCAGTGTGAAGACATGGAGCTCTCTCTATTATTGCTGGCACAGGGGGATTGGCCATGGGATTGCTATGACAACAACTAGTGAGAAGGCAATAATTGGCCTCAAAGTGAAGACCAGAACACTGCAGGCAGTGAGGGGCCTGTAACCTGCAAGAACAAGTAGAGTGCTCCCAGCACCAATAATGCTAGCACACAAGAACATCAGCATATGACTGGGCTATCTGCACAGAGCAGGAGGCTGGACTGAACTGGAAGGAAGAATTGATCAGGCACTTGGCAGAAGTGTCTGACTGGAAGTCAACAACATCAAACCAGACTGTGGCTGAGTTTGAATGTGTAGAGTTCCATATAACCTGAGAGGCATTAGCAACACTGTTCTATCTGACTCACTCTTGTTCCTCTCTCTCACACCAGAATCTCTACTACTGTATTTAATGATCTTAGCATCTGACTATGTCTTTTACCAAGTTGATCCCCAAACAGGATGTTGCCAAGTTCACCTGTCCCTTCTCCTCACCACTATCAAGTAGCCTGACCTCACACTCATAATTGTATTAGGAAATCAATGCAAAATGAAACAGTTGAGTCAAATCTTCACTGACCAGACTCCTGAGATTGGCACCTCAATTACACTTATGACTCTTACACTGACTTTGACCCAGTAGCTGACTACAATGTTTCTGGAGAAGGATGTTTTGATTGTTAATGAGATTGATATGGAGATCAATTCTTATGAAAGGAATAATATTATGATTAGTGGGACTTCATTCCTGTATTTGGATAGTGATATCATTCTTGATCTAAACTCATCTATTTTCCCTTTTAATAACTTCATGTTTAACTCTTCCTTCTATTTCTGATCTATCTCTATATATAGCACAGATCTCTTTCTAATATGTAGTATACATTTACTTTCCTTCATCTGTAGTGTCTGACCTTGTCCAGTATCAACTCTGTCCACACTTTGCATTTCTTGGCTCTATTCTGCACTCTTAGTAGTTTTTACCTGCTCTCTAGACCCAGTCATTGTCTATAGATGATAGTATAGAACTTGTATATAAAACCAATGTATCAGTAGAAATAACTCTAAGTTATTTACCAGTTTATATTGTATATAACTTTCTTGCATGTGTATTCTAGTTGAGCTCTCATCAGTCACTCTCTTGAACTCTACTTGTGTTCACTCATGTATAAGTGTACATTGCATGTAACCCTTGCACATTACACCCTGCTCTAGGCTAGATCTTTGTCACTAGAGTGTGTAGTAAGACCCACTGAGTCTTCCAGATAGGTCAGGTAGCAATAACAACCATTGCTCTGAACAAGAATTCTTCACCATCATCTGTGCCCTCAAAGAATGGAGACACTACATTGAAGGTTCCTCTCATAAAACTATTATTCAGTCTAATCACAAAAATCTGAAAAGATGGAGAAAATCACAAGACTTCAGCCAAAGACAAGCATACTGGACCCAATATCTTTCCAGATTTGGCCTCAAAATTAAACACATAACTGGACAAAAGAATGGACCCACTGACACCTTATCTCAATGTCCTGACTGTGAACCAACAGATAAGGACAACTACAATGTCACCATGCTCCTCAATAAATTCTTTAGAAACAAAGAATTGAACATTATTGATGATGTAACCATGACTCTCATTCATAAAACCCCAGGTTTTGAAGGACTACCTTGCATAAATGGCAAATTATCCATTCCTAACAACCTCATCATTAAATACTAACTTGTACAATGCTGCCATGATATCCCAACCGTGGGACACCCCAGGATAGCTGAGACACTTCAAAAATCCCAATCATATGTCTACTGGCCCAGAATGAAATACTTTGTTGTTAACTACATCAATAGATGTGGTAAATGCCAGCAATTCAAACTAAACTGTCACCCCACCAAACCAGGGGGAGAGATCTTCCAGATTCTGAGTCTACAACTAGCTCACTTCTAAAAGACTTCAAGATCTGATGATCCCATCACCAGATTGACAGCTCGGCTGGCTCAGCTATTGGCACTAACAACAAGGTTTTTTGTTTTGTACTTCACAAAACATTATGGAAAGTCATCCACTGATTCTTAATTTGAATTCCTGATTGCATACTACATCTTTCTTAGCTCAGTTGGTAGAGTGTGTCACTAGTAATAACAAGGTCAGTTGTTTGAGTTGGCTAGAAAGAACTTTTTTGGATAACCCATTTTTTCATGCCTCCATTTATGGAAGGGAAGCACAAATACACATTCAATAATAATTTGGTGCTCATACACCTGATGTAAAGTTGATGCATCATTTCATTTTATCTCTGAATGGTGCAAGTGTGCATTTTGAAAATCTCTCATTAGACATGATCATCATGACTCCATCATTCAGGAAGCCAAATCTAAACCTTTCTCACAAGATCCTATTTTGACGTTCATGTCTGCATCATAGTACTCCATTAGAGTAATCAAAGGACTACAGCAGCAGGGAGGCCATTCCACTCATCTCTGCCCAATCAACTTCTGGGCTGGGATACAAGTCAAAAGAGACTCTTGTGAGAGTTCCTCCGCCTCGAGTTCAAACCCCATAAAGTGATTTCAAGCTTTCAGCATGAGTTAATCATGTTGGAATTCTGATGTGGCTCAGCAGGTCAACAATACATATCCATCAGTTACTGTAACTAAAAATGCGGAGGCAGAGGAGGGATACGCTAGTGGTGATGGTGGCATATAAAATGGTGCCACTATGACTGTTGCATGGCCTCATGTACAATAGTTTGCATAGCTATCGACACCACCACCATCAATAGTTGAAGGCTTGAGATGCAATCAGTTCCGAGTCATGGGAGCTTTTTATTCTCTTGATCTTTATGTCATTGGAGGGAAAACAGATGTTATCTCTGTTTCAGGCATTGCCCAGGGGTTTTGTTATAGTTATTCTGGGGTGTTTTGAGATGTGGGCTGTTTTGAGAGTAGTATGAGGAAGTGTTGAGAGGAATTATAAATAAATGATGGCAGGAATCATGGATGCTCATGCACTTTTGACAGCATCTATAATGGTTGATCACTGATAGTCAAACTCACCTGAGCGATTGGTAGTGATCTTTTGGGTCATATCAGCCTCCTCGAAGATCATCACACAAGTAGTCCTGAGATCAGCGAGAAAGAGATAAAAAAATTTAGCAAGAGAAGAGAAAGACAGAATGGGAACAATCGAGGACTGTCAAGCAGGAAGATTCTAATGAGCAATTAAGCCCACATGCAGTTCTGTCACAGCCAAAGATAACATGATTAGTCTTGGCTTCTGATCTCCAGAGGTGATGTTGGGTATGTTCAAGACAAAGCCATACCCATAACATCAAATGTTCGATAGAAGAGAAGTGGGGTTCAGAACCAGTGATGTGGAGATTTTGGGGGTTTTGTTGATGATTCAACAGGAGATTCGGAGAGAGGGGAGAGAATGAAATAACTGAATTTACATCATTATGCAGTATTTGTTTTTCATCACCCTCTCAAGATGGTGTTTTGGACGAGATTCATGCCTATTTCCCCATTGGGATGAAATAAGCGCTCATCTCAGAGTTGTCAGTGTCACTGTGGTGAAGTAAAGCATGCAGCAAGACGTCACTGCAATGCACAGTAACTGTGGTAAAGCAAATAGCACAAACAGGTCAAGAATTTACTGGACTGTAAGGATGAATGATGAGAAGGAATGGGCCATGCGACCATGATACAGTATATGGCTGAGTATTTAGGTTAGCACTCTTTTCCTGAGTCAAGTCTGAGAGTGACACATTCTGACTTTGTTTCTCTGCCTCATTGACCCAGCACCTGCCCGACCTCACCTATCACTTGGGACTGCAGCTTCGAGACAAACATATTTCAAGTCATCCCAACCACTGCTGTTTATTGCACAGCCTCTCACATCCTTCTATTTACCACTTGCTTTGGCTTCGCTATTTACTCCTAAATTCTCACCACATTGGCTTCAAGACCTTCTTCTTGGACCTTTACAGCCAGCTCAACATTCAAGCTGACTTTGTCTCCCAGTCATGGATGCTCTCAAGTCCCTCATCCAACCTATTGTAGGTGGTGTCAGTGGCTTGTCTGTCATTGATGGCATGAAGCTTGTTGTCCTTGGTGGAACTATTGAAACAGCACGTAGAGTTTTCAGTTCAGCTTGGTGTGCTTTCTGCTTCTTTCAACAGTATTAACAGTCCACTGAACCATTGACTTCCAGGTCTCATTTTATGAACTGTGAGCCCACTATCTGACTCAACAGCTTTGTGGGGGAACATGGCACTCTAACTCCCCCATGTCCTTCCACAGCTTTCTTCCTTACTGCACATTTCAGCAAGGAAGATTATCCATTTGACTGGCTCATGCTATGGCTTTCTCGTTGTCCAGAGTGGCAATGTTTGAGAGAATTCAAGACAACAACATGGACATCGGGGCCCAGCAGCTCAACTAGTTTCGAAGAGTGGGAAGAGGAGGAGCAAGAAGATTGCCAAAGCAAATTTGATAGCAAAGGATGTCTGAAGACTTGAGTCATCTTCCAGCCTACTTTTGACACCACTCATACCATCTTCTACCACAACCATTGGCTACAAGTCAGATGCAGATGCAAAGCTGATGGGTGTGAACAGCTGTCCATCAGGTGAGAATACTATTCACAGCATGTTGGTACTTGTGACCAGCTCAGCTCAATATTCAATTCAATTGTGAATCTAAACCTAGTTGAAAACTCTTAAGTGTAAATCCTAGCTTTACTCTCTAAGTCACTCTTAAAGATACTTGTATCAAGACCAAGTATCTTTGTTTATAAATTCTATAACTACTTGAGAGCAGGGGAAACCCTTGAAGTTTCTTGTTTCAGATATAGTGAAGCATGGATACTGAAATTCTGATTAGATTAAAGGACTTGATCTCCTTTATCTACCAAATGCAGCCTATACTAGTAGCTTTATTTATCAGCTGGTATATATCAAAGTGCAGTACTTAGAATCCTAAGAGGTCTAAAGACAAACTATATTGGGTACAGGCTATACTAGTAGATACTATATTAGTTTATATAAAGGAGCCTCCTTTGCTATGCTTCTTTTAGACTGAAGTCAGGACAATGTAGCATGTCCAGATATAATAAATCTAGGTATTATCATAATATAAAGAGCTTACCAAGCAGACTGCTTTACAATATGCCATGCTTAGCAAATCTCATTCTATTCACTTCTTTCTAAGCACTGAAAACTCAAAAGCAGTATTACTACATCTGAGGTCTCTTGACCTTATGGCAGAAAAAGATAAACAATCAATTAGTAGTCTGCTTATTGAAGCAGATGCTATGTTAATGAATACTGATAAAGTATTTTGTCCTCTAGACAATCTTAATAAATCTGGTTCTCAAATACTAGACAATTCTGCTGACTATTTTTCTTTTTTTGATTATAATAGATCAAGTCTAGAAGAGCTTGGTCACTATATGTAAAGACTTGATGCATCACTCTCCTCTGCCCACTCCTCCCCCAACACTGCTGTTATTGTTACTAATAGTAGTATTCCCAACAATCCCAATTTATAAGCTAATACTTGCTATCAAATATAGCATAATAGTACTCTTATATACATGCTTACTATTTCTACTAGCTAATGCAACTCATCTGAGGCTGAACTTGCTGCCCAGCAATTTGGTATATGCAAAGCAGTCTTCTTACTTTCTAACATATCCTGTCTTATAGTTGTTACAGACCATATTTCTTCTTCACACTAGCTCTTAGACCCATCTATTTACAAAGGCCAATTTCATTCTCTTACTGTAGCTTATGTCTTACACCCATAGCTAGAATAGCCTAGACTCTATCATATAGACTTCTGGTATATTCCCTCTAAGTTATCATAATGTGACTATAATATATTTCCTGATAAACTGGGTTTGTTATGCTACTTATTACACAAAGTTCATCTCATGGCAAAAGTTAACTATTGACATGCTGGGTTGCACTCTAGCATCTCCATGTCTTATCTCTGCAAAAAAGTCACTGACTCTTGTTTAAAAAACTGGCAAGATATATTTCTCAACAACAATTAATATTGTAGTCACTCTTTTCTTATGCTGTACAGCAAATAATTTCAAAGAGAAGTTATCTACTCTCAATATCACAATAGCAGTTTCTGGCTTAGAGAATTATGCAGCTTCTCTGCTTTTGACTCTAGTGATATGTCACAAATAGTCACAAGCTTTAATATTATTACACACACTGTTTGTGCCATCACCAACCACACATCTATTAGGACTTATTGTTTCTGTTTCTTCTCTTGTGAATCTACTAATTGTTATTGTAGCTGTTAGATGGAATCTCATAAACACATTGTTATTTCATGCCTGCTACAGTGACTCAAACAATTGTCCCAATGTTTGGCACTTTTTGATTGTTGCCTTAATAGCACCACAACAAAGCCAAATAATACCAAAGTGTTG